>JAUMJL010001661.1:0-37699 GCA_033558185.1 Dromococcyx pavoninus
CCCGTGCGTGGTGACGTCACCGAGAGCCGGTCGCGCCTCCACGCAGTGAATCCTGCGATCTCATTGGATGGCAACGCTGTTAATCAAACCCCGCAAAGGCGGGAGGGTCTTGGGGAGGCGGGAAAACCCAGCGCCACAGAGACCCGCGTCCCATGCAGAGAGACCCCAAACCCACACAGAGACCCCATCCCCATCCAGAGAGACCCCAAACACACACACAGAGACCCCAAACACACACAGAGACCCCAGCCCCATCCAGAGAGACCCCAAACCCATACAGAGACCCCAGCCCTACAGAGAGACCCCATAACCACACAGAGACCCCAGCCCCACTGAGAGACTCAAGCCCCACTGAGAGACTCCAGCCCCGTACAGAGAGACCCCAAACCCACTGAGACCCCAAACCCACAGAGACCCCAGCCCCATCCAGAGAGACCCCAAACCCACACAGAGACCCCAGCCCCATACAGAGAGAATGCAAACCCACACAGAGAGACCCCAAACCCACACAGAGACCCCAACCCCACACAGAGACCTCAGCCCCATCCAGAGAGACCCCAATTCCACACAGAACCCCAAACCCACACAGAGATCCCAGCCCCATACTGAGACCCCAATCCCACACAAAGAGTCCCCATACCCACACAGAGACCCCAGCCCCACTGAGACTCCAGCCCCACTGAGAGACTCCAGCCCCGTACAGAGAGACCCCAAACCCACTGAGACCCCAAACCCACTGAGACCCCAGCCCCATCCAGAGAGACCCCAAACCCACACAGACCCCAAACCCACACAGAGACCTCAGCCCCATCCAGAGAGACCCCAATTCCACACAGAAACTCAAACCCACACAGAGATCCCAGCCCCATACTGAGACCCCAATCCCACACAAAGAGTCCCCATACCCACACAGAGACACTAGCCCCACACAGATTCCAAACCCACACACAGAGACCCCAACCCCACACACAGACCTCATCTCCATCCAGAGAGACCTCAATTCCACACAGAGACCCCAGCTCCATACAGAGAGCCCAAATGCACACAGAGACACCAGTCCTACACAGACCCCAGCCCCATTCAGAGACCCCAGCTCCTACAGGGACCCCAGCCGCACACAGACCCCAGCCCCACAGAGAGAGACCCCAAAACCCACACAGAGATCCCAGCCCTACACAGAACCCAGCCCCATACAGAGAGACCCCAAATCCACACAGAGACCCCAGCCCCACACAGTCTCCAGTCCCACACAGCCCCAGCTCCACACACAGACCCCAGCCCCACAGAGATCCATGTCCACCTCGTGAGCCAGAAACGGGGAGCAAAGTCAGGTGAACAGAGGGGCTGGAAGGGGATGGCTTGGGGGGCTTGGTCCCCTCTCCAGACGCGCTCCAGCCCCTCCAGGGCTTTCTTGGAGTGAGGGGCCCAACCCTGAGCCCAGGATTCAAGTGCTGAGTGCAAGTTTGCAGATGATACCAAGCTGGGAGGAAGGGTTGATCTGTTAGAGGGTAGGATGGCCCTACAGAGGGACCTGGACAGACTGGAGAGATGGGCTGATTCTAATGGGATGATGTTTAATAAGTCCAAATGTCAGGTACTTCATTTTGGACACAACAATCCCATGCAGAGCTACAGACTGGGGACAGAGTGGCTGGAGAGTAGTCAGGCAGAAAGGGACCTGGGAGTGCTGGTCAACATGAGCCAGCAGTGTGCCCAGGTGGCCAAGAAGGCCAATGGCATTCTGGCCTGCATCAGGAATAGTGTAGTGAGCAGGACCAGAGAAGTTATTGTCCCCCTGTACTCAACACTGGTCAGGCCTCATCTGGAATATTGTGTGTAGTTCTGGGCCCCCCAGTTTGGGAAAGATGTTAGGATACTGGAATGTGTTCAGAGGAGGGCAACGAAGATGGTGAAGGGGCTGGAGCACAAGCCCTACGAGGAGCGACTGAGGGAGCTGGGGCTGTTTAGTCTAAAGAAGAGGAGGCTCAGGGGAGACCTCATTGCTCTCTACAACTACCTAAAAGGAGGTTGTAGTCGGGCAGGGGTTGGTCTCTTCTCTCAGGTGACCAGTGACAGAACTAGAGGGCATGGACTCAAGCTTCGTCAGGGAAAGTTTAGGCTTGATGTGAGGAAGAAGTTCTTCACTGAAAGGGTGATTGGCCATTGGAATGCGCTGCCCAGGGAGGTGGTGGAGTCGCTGACCCTGGAGGTGTTTAAGGGGAGATTGGATGAGGCACTGAGTGCCATGGTTTAGATGATGGTTGGTGTTAGTGTTGGTGTTGGTGTTAGTGTTGGGATATAGGTTGGACTTGATGATCTCAGAGGTCCTTTCCAACCTGGTGATACTGTGATACTGTGAGATACTGTGTGTCTGAGTGCCTCGTCCAAATGCTTCTGGAACATTGCCAGGCTTTAACCCCGGAACCCCCAGCTCCTGCCAGGTCCCTTCCTTGGCTGCTGCTACCGCGAGGACCAAGGCTGGGGTGACGCAGGTGCTTCGGATCCCACGGCTCCTGTGGAACAGAACCACCGCGGGGCTGGGACCCCACACCCAGCTCAGCCCGGGCCATCGCTGCTCCGGGTGTGGGAGAAGAAGGCATTGGAGACCAAAAGCTGCAGCTGGGAAAGAACCGAGGGAGCCTGGGAAGGGTCCTGAGCTGGAGACGTGAAAGAGATCGGGATGAACTGAAGGGAGCCTGGAAAGAGGAACCCTGCGAGAGAACAATGAAACCTTTGGATTGTGATTCTTTGTACTTCGAGTGAATGAGAGAGAGAGCTGAGGGGAAGGGGCGGGGGGAGGGAGTGACCGCCGGGACCTGCGGGGGTCTCTGCTCCGGGAGGACCGGGATCTGCACGGCTTGAGAGACACAGGCAGGGGCGGGAATGGAAATACCGGGAAAAACAAAACTGGAGACTTCCTAAGACCATTCTATGAGCTCTGTCTTTGAACGGCTTTGCCAGGGGAAAGCGCGAACGCAGTCCCCCACTACCACAAATTATGCAGTCGAGTTTCCCGCATTTGGGGAAATCGCAGGGGTCAGCACACCCGGAGTGCAAGGGATGAGCCTCGCCCTGGGAAAACCACCTGCTTGATCATGGTGTCTCCCCTGCCAGGTAAGTATGAGCTGCTGACAACGCCCCGCGCGGCCCCCGCCGCACCGCTCTCTCACAACTCACGGGGAGCCCGGGTCTCGACACCAACAGCCCCCGCACCCGCTGCCCCCCCCTCACCTCGTGTTCTGCCGCCTCCAGCACCCGTCCCGCCCGCGGCCGGTGGTGCGGTTTGCGTGCGCTGTGTCCCGTGGTGCCCCTCTTGGCATCTCATTTACATGGACACGCCCCTTTGCTTTCCCCGCCTGCCAGGCCCCGCCCCCTTCCGGCCCGGAGCGGCTCTGCCGGCAGCGGCGCGATCCGTGTGGCCACGCCCCTCGCGAACAGGACCGCGCCCCTCCCCGCCCACCTGGCGGACGCGCGCCTGGCAAGAGGGGTGGGGCCATGCGGGAAGCAAAGGGGCGTGTCCATGCAAATGAGACACCGCGAGGGGCACCACGGGACACAGCCCACACAAACCGCACCGCCGGTTGCGGGCGGGACGGGCGCTGCGGGAGCGCTGCGGGTCGGAGAACGTGGGGTGGCAACGGAGATTGGGGGCGAAGGGTTGTTGGGGGCTGGCGTTGGGTCCCCGTGAGTTGTGAGAGAGCGGTGCGGCGGGGGCCGCGCGGGGCGGTGTTGGCAGCTCATACTTACCTGGCAGGGGAGACACCATGATCAAGCAGGTGGTTTTCCCAGGGCGAGGCTCATCCCTTGCACTCCGGGTGTGCTGACCCCTGCGATTTCCCCAAATGCGGGAAACTCGACTGCATAATTTGTGGTAGTGGGGGACTGCGTTCGCGCTCTCCCCTGGCAAAGCCGTTCAAAGACAGAGCTCATAGAATGGTCTTAGGAAGTTTCCAGTTTCGTTTTTCCCGGTATTTCCATTCCCGCCCCTGCCTGTGTTTCTCAAGCCGTGCAGATCCCGGTCCCCCCGGAGCAGAGACCCCCGCAGGTCCCGGCGGTCACTCCCTCCCCCCGCCCCTTCCCCTCAGCTCTCTCTCTCATTCACTCGAAGTACAAAGAATCACAATCCAAAGGTTTCATTGTTCTCTCGCAGGGTTCCTCTTTCCAGGCTCCCTTCAGTTCATCCCGATCTCTTTCACATCTCCAGCTCAGGACCCTTCCCAGGCTCCCTCGGTTCTTTCCCAGCTGCAGCTTTTGGTCTCCAATGCCTTCTTCTCCCACACCCGGAGCAGCGATGGCCCAGGCTGAGCTGGGTGTGGGGTCCCAGCCCCGCGGTGGTTCCGTTCCGCAGGAGCCGTGGGAACCAAAGCCCTCGCATCACCCCAGCCTTGGTCCCTGGGAGCAGAGCCTGGGGCTCCACACTGCCCACAGGACCCGGGAGTCTCCAATCCCCAACATCCCAAATCATCACCCCTCAAGGCCCTTCCCTCCTCTTCCACGACCCTTCCCACTCAAGCCCGGTCCCAGACACCCTCCCCTGCAGTAGGATGCACGCTGTGATGCTCCCCAACCCCCTCCCCAGTTTGGGTCCCCCTGGAACCAGATCCCCATCCGCATCCCCATCGCTTCCCACAGCGCCGAGCTCGGATCCCGGCTGGAACTGGGCACGATGAGGTGGGTTGGTTTTTGGTTTTTTTTTAACCACACGAGTTTTATTTTAAATAAAACCGGACACAGATGCAGGCTTTGCAACCGGAGTGACGGAACCAGGCAAGCGATGCGACAGGGAGACGATGGCCAGGGCAGGCGCTGCGGCAGAGCCACCCCAGTGCCCTGGGGACTGCGGTGGGCGAGGGGAGAGGGTCCCGCAGCTGGGACAGGATCCGGGATGCTCCATCCTGGCCCGCAGCACCCAGGTCCCCTCCCCTTGCTGCCATCGTCCACCAGCCTGGGGTTCCTTTTCCATCTTCCCAGGAATCTGAAGCAGAAATTCCCTCCTCGGTGCTGCATCCTCCCCGCAGGCTGTGTGGTGCAGCCATCCCAGAGCTGCCAGCTCCAGCCCCAATTCCAAGGTTCCGGGGCTGGCAGGGTGCAGGCAGCACGCAAGGAGGTTTCATCCTAACAAACCTCCTCAAGGATGCAGATGAGGAGGCTCCATCCCTGAAAAACCCCTCAAGGATGCAGGTGAGGAGGCTCCATCCTAACAAACTCCCTCAAGGATGCAGGCAAGGAGACTCCATCCTTGCAAAACCCCTCAGGGATGCAGGCGAGGAGGCTTCATCCTAGCAAAACCCCTTAGGGATGCAGCTGGAGAGGCTCCATCCTTGCAAAACCCCTCAGGGATGCAAGGCAAGGAGACTCCATCCTTGCAACACCCCTCAGGGATGCAGGTGAGGAGGCTCCATCCCAACAAAACCCCTTAGGGACGCAGCTGAGGAGGCTCCAAACTAACAAACTCCCTCAAGGATGCAGGCAAGGAGGCTCCATCGTTGCAAAGCCCCTCAAGGATGCAGGTGAGGAGGCTTCATCCTTTCAAAACCCCTTAGGGATGCAGCTGGGGAGGCTCCATCCTAACAAAACCCCTCAAGGATGCAGGTGAGAAGGCTCCATCCTTGCAAAACCCCTCATGTTCTCACTCTCACGCAGCGGGGCAGGTGGTGGCACCAACACCGGAGTGGGACAACGTAAATAAATATGGGCTAAGGGTTTGCGAAGGACCGGGAGCGGCAACCGGAGCCCATTCCCACCCCACAGCTCCCCCTCCCGGTGCAGGTGCAGCCCTGGCTCCTCGACTGCATGGGCCGTGGAGTTGGGATGGAGGAAGTGGCTTCCAACCCGAGCCGCTGGGCTACCGGGAGAGCGCGATGGAGTTGTGAGAGAGCAGGGGGCGAGGCTCGGGCCTCCAATGTCTGTGGGGGGGGGTCTCGGCGTGGGGCGGCATGGGAACGGGCCGGGGTTAGTACTCGTCCTGGTCCTCTGGCTGCTGCTCCTCCAGTTCGTCATCCTCTGGTGGGGCAAAGCCCTCCTGGAGCAGGGAAAGGGGATGGGAATCACCATCAGTTGGGAATGGCCAGGGAGGGGTGAGGGGAGGGCACCCCCGCTGCCTCCCGGCACCTCGGGAAAGCCCAAACACAGCCCCTGCGGGTATCCCCAGGGAGGAAATGGGGAAAGGGGCAGCAATAGGGTGGTGAGCACTGGCAGTGGGGGCTGGGGGGACACAGCGGTGCCAGGGACATCAGGGGAGGGGTCTGGGGGGACAGAGCAGGGGCTGAGGGGACACAGTAGTGCCAGTGGCACCAGGGAAGGGGTCTGGGGGGACACAGCAGTGCTGGGGTCAGCAGTGGGGAGGGGTCTGGAGGGGACACAGTGGAGTCCGGAGGGACAGGGGTTTCAGGGGCACCAGTGGTGGGGTCTGGGGGGCCCCAAGGGTGTCAGGGTCTGGGGGGGGGTCCCAGCAGTGCCAAAGTCTGGGGGGTCCCAGTGGTGGGGTCTGGAGGATCCCAGCAGTGTCAGGGTCTGGAGGGTCCTAGCAGGGAGGTCTGGGGGTCCCAATGGTTCCAGGGTGTGGAGGTGCCAGCGGTGGGGTCTGGGGCTCTCAGTGGTGTCAGGGTCTAGGGGGTCCCAGCAGTGGGGTCTGGGGAAGTCCCAGCGGTGTCAGGGTCTGGGGGTTCCAGAAGCAGGTTCTGGGGGGGTCCCAGCAGTGGCCCCCACTCACCTCGGTGGCGTAGAGGACGCTGATGATGCCGGTGATGATGGGGCTGTTCTCGTTCTCGTGCTCCTGGCAGATGAGCTCGATGTCCCGCAGTTTGCTGAAGTAGAAATCCCGCTCCTTCTCCAGCCCATCCACCGTCACCTTCAGCTCCATCAGCTGGGAGAGGGGACACACACACACACATCCACCCTTCACCCCCGGGAAAAAGGTGTGGGGGGTCCTGGGGGGGATGCTCAGCACCACCTCCAGGTGTTCCTCACCTGCTGGTTGAGCTCCAGGATGTGGGCGTCGGCCTCGGGGCCGCCGTTGCGGGTGGAGGGGGAGTTTTTCCGCAGGATGGCGCTGGGCGTGGTGCTGAGGCGAGCGGGGTTGGGGGGGTTCTTGGGGCCCGTGGGGGAGGTCCGTTGTGGCACTGGGGGGGTGAGGGTGGGAAGGCAAGAGGTTAATGAGTGGGAAGGAGGGCTCCCATGGGGACCCCTCTGGTCATTGAGGGCTCTCCAGCCTCCCCCCTGCTTCAGTTTCCCTCCCCCAGCACATTTTGGGGCGGGGGGTCTGGTGGGGGTTTGGAGCAGGATGGGGGGTCTGGGATTTGCTCTGGGATGGAGGGGGGTCTGATTGGGGTTTGGAGTGGGATGGGAGTGTCTGGTTGGGGTTTAGAGTAGGATGGGGGGGGATACAGACCCCAAGATGCTGCTGGGGTCGGGGGTGAGGGGCACTGGGAACCCAAGGCGCATCGGATACAGCCGGGAAGCAGAGCAGCACCTGGGTGGCAGGGATATGGGGATGGCAGCCTTGGGGGGGTCTTGGGGGGGGTAGAGCCGTTGGGAGGTCTGGGGGGGGAGGAGCCATGGGGTGGTTCTTGGGGCCCGTGGGGAAGGTGCATTGTGGCACTGGATTGGGGGGGGTGGAGCAAGAGGTTAATGACGGGGTCGGGGGGCTCCCATAGGGACCCCTCCGGTCATTCCAGGCTCTCCAGCCTCCCCTCGCCTCAGTTTCCCCCCCCCAGCACATTTGGGGGGGGGGGGGCGGGGTCTGGTTGAGGTTTGGAGTGGGATGGGGGGGTCGGGGAGTGGGAAGTAATGAGGGGCTATGGGGGGGTCAAGGGAATGAAGCCATGGGGGGGGTCTGGAGGGGAGGAGCCATGGGGGGGTGTCTTGGGGCCCATCAGAGAGGTCCTTTGTAGCACTGGGAGGGAGGCAAGGGGTTAATGATGGGGAGTGGGGGCTCCCATAGGGACCCCACTGGTCATTCTGCGCTCTCCAGTCTCCCCCCCCGCCTCAGTTTCCCCTTGCAGACACCAACCCTCCCAGCACATTTCGGAGGGGGAGGCACGGGGTCTGGTTGGGTTTTGCTGCAGGATGGGGTGGTCTGGTTGGGGTTTAGAGCAGGATCGGGGGGTCCAGACCCCAAGATACTGCTGGGGGTTTGGGGGGGGGGGGGGCACTGGGAACCCAAGGAGCATCGGATATGGCCGGGATGCAAAGCAGCACCTGTAGGGGGAGGGATATGGGAGGGGGCAGCTGGGGGGGGGGGGAAGTAATGGGGGGTCTGGGGGGATGGAGCCATGGGAGCGTCTGGGGGGGTCTCACAGCCACGGGGGGGTCTAAGGAGGGTGGAGCCATGGGGGTCTGCAGGGGTGGAGAAATCGAGGGGTCTGGGGGGTGGAGTCATGGGGGGTCTGGGGGTGGAGCCATGGGAGGGTCTGGGGGGGTGGAGAAATGGGGGGTCTGGGGGTGGAGCCATGGGGGGGCTCTCACAGCCACGGGGGCGCTCTGGGCAGGTGGAGCCACAGCGGTCAGAGGGGGTGGAGCCATGGGGGGGTTCTCACAGGCGGGGGGTGGGGGGTGGGGGTGGGGTGGTCTGGGCAGGTGGAGCCATGGGGAGGTGTAGGGGGCACAGCAGCAACAGGGGGTGGTTCTGGGAGGTGGCAGCCACAGGGGGATGGTCTAGGGGGGCAGCAGCCATGGGGGGAGTCTGGGGGGGTCAAAGCAAGCCCTGCCCAGTCCCCCTTCCCCCTCCCCGCCCCCCCATCGCAGGCAGGCAGCGGGCGCAGGCAGGGGGTGCAGGGGACGGACACACGGCCGCCCGTGGGGGGGGTCATCGCTCGCCGGGGGACCCCGACATTACCTGCAGTGCCAATGGGTTTCTTGGGTTTGTTGTAGATGTGATCACCTGGGTTTGGTGGGGGCGCGGCGTCCTGGCCCTGCCGCGCCAGCAGGGGGTTGTACTCCTTCCCGTCGTAGTTGGCGTCGAAGAACTTCTTGAACCACTGGATGAACTCAAAGTTGTCCTGGAATTTGCCCTTCACCAACCTCTCCACTGCGATGATCTGGGGGGGGGGGTGTGGGAGTGGAACACACAGAGGGGTTTGGGGGGGGACATTGCGCTCCTGGTACGGTCCCCACCCCACAGTGAGGTCCCATGGAATGGTTTGGGTTGAGAGGGAACTCAAAGTTTGTCCAGTTCCAGGGGGAGGGACACCTCCCACTGGATCAGGAGGCTCCAAGCCCCATCCAACCTGGCCTTCAACACCTCCAGGGATGGGGCAGCCACCACTGCTCTGGGAAACCTGGGCCAGGGTCTCCCCACCCTCACAGCAAAACATTTCTCCCTAAGATCTCACCTCAATAAAATCATGGAATGATGGCATCACTGAGGCTGGAAAAGCCCTCTGAGCTCATCCATTCCAACCATCAGCCCAACCCCACCACCACACCCTGTCCTTATGCACCACATCCACACGATTTTGAACCCCTCCAGGGATGGGGACTCCACCGCTGCCCCCTGGGAGCCTCTGCCAGGGCTTCACCACTCTGTCAGCAAAGGAATTGTTCCCAATATCCAATCTAAACTCTCCTGGTGCAACTTGAGGCCATTTCCTCTCATCCCATCCCTTGGGAGCAGAGCCCGACCTTCCCCTGGCTCCACCCTCCTCTCCAGGAGCTGCAGTGAGCCATGAGGTCTCCCCTCAGCCTCCTCTTCTCCAGACCAAACCCCCCAGGGCCCTCAGCCGCTCCCACAACCCCTGTTCTCCAGACCCTTCCCCAGCTCCGCTCCCTTCTCCAGACGCGCTCCAGCCCCTCCAGGGCTTTCTTGGAGTGAGGGGCCCAACCCTGAGCCCAGGATTCCAGTGCTGAGTGCAGGGGGACGATCCCTGCCCTGCTTCTGCTGCCACCCCAGGGCTGATCCAAGCCAGGGTGCTGGGGGCCTTCTTGCCCACCTGGGCCACTGCTGCCTCACGTTCAGCCACCAAATCCCCCCTCATCCCATCCCTGTACTCCCTGACCAAGAGCCCCTTTCCCAGCTTTCCTGCACCCACCTTGTCCACTCCCATCTTCTTGAAGGCCGCCTGCAGGACCTTGAAGTTGTGGATGTACTCGTGCTCCAGCTTGGCCTGGAATTTCACCTTCCGCAGGTGGACGCAGCCAGGGAACAGCATGTCCATGAACTGGCAGTAGGCAGCCCCTGCGTGGACCCACACCCGCGGCCTCAGGTGAGGGAGAACACACCTGGTGGAACCCATTCCCCACGGTCCTTCCACCCCACCTGCCCCCCGTCCCCCGGCTACTCGTCCCACCTGAGCAGAGCTGCTCGATCTTGGTGTAGTTGAGTTGGAGGGAGTCGTTGACCCAGGCCAGCATGTCGTGACGGCTCAGGTTCTCGCTGGTCACCGACGTCGAGTACACATTGACGGCCATGCCCCAGCTGAGGAGAGACACCGGTCACACCTGGATGGCACCCCGGGACCCCCCAGCCCAGGTAGGCCTTGGGGTGCCCATCCCACCTGGGGACACTGGGACCAGCCCAGCCAGAACCCACAGCCCAGGTAGGACTTGAGGTGCCCATCCCACATGGGAACACTGGGACCACCCCAGCCCAGGCAGGACTTGGGGTGCCCATCCCAAATGGGGAAACTGGGACCACCCCAGTGGTATCCCCCAGCCCAGGTTTGACTTGGGGTGCCCATCCCACTCGGGGAGACCCCGGTAGGACCCCCTCATCTGATCCCCAGCAGGACTCAGGGTGCCCATCCCAAACGGGGATACTGGGACCACCCCAGTGGGACCCCCCCCCATCCCATCCCAGCAGGAATTGGGGTGCCCATCCCTAATGGGGATACTGAGACCATGCCAGTGTGACCCTCCCCCCACCAGAGCCCCGCAGGAATTTTGGTGCCCAATCCAAATGGGGACACTGGGACAACTCCAGTGGGACATCCCATCCCAGCAGGACTCGGGGTGCCCATCCCACCTGGGAACACTGGGGAGACCCCAGTGGGACCGCCCCCTCCTTCCAGCCCCCTGCATCCCCATTATGGCAGGGGCATAGCATGGGGGGGGAGCCCCCTGGTGCCCCAGATGGACCCTTGGGGGACACACACACACACCCCTAGTACAAACAAACCTCCCCCATTCCAGCACCAGGATGCAGCGCAGGATGTGGCTCCCAGGGGGGTGCAGGGACCCTCCCCACCCCGAGTGGTCACGGGGCTCCGGGGAGGCCCCCTAAGCAGCTTAGGGCCCCCTAATCTGCGGGGCTGGGGATTGGGGTCCATCAGCGCAGGGCTTAGAGGGGCAACATCTGCCACATCCTGTGCCCACGTGGGGGGGGCGGGCTCTGCCCTGGACCCCCCCCAACATGGCCCAGCACCTCGGGGTGGGGAAAGGTGGGGGAGGGCACCCAGACCCCAGCCCACCAGCTCCCCTGGGAAAAAGGGAGCATCCACACTGCTGGAATGGGGTCCCCCATCCCCCTGCCCCATCCCTCAGAGGGGGGGTCCCCAGCCCACTGGCCGCCCCCCCCCCCCTTGGCACAGCAGCCGTTGAGGCAGCGTTAATCCGCTTGCCCTCGCCCTGGGGATCAGGCCCAGCTGCCAGCGGGGGCTGTGGGGGGGGGGGGGGGAGACCCCTGTCACCCCCCCCCCCCTTCACCCTCCATCACCCCCCCTTGGACCCCTCTCAAATCCCCCCCCCAATCTCTCCTGCAGCGGCAGCTCTGGGCATTGCATGAGGAGGCACCCACCAGGCCCCCTCAATGTACCCACAGCTGCTGGGGGGGGGGGTCCTGCATGGGGGTGGCACCCATCAGCCCCCCCCCTCCCCGCCCAGTGCACCCACATCTGCTGGGGGTGGGGGTTCCCGGTGAGAGGGACACTCGCCAACCCCCCCCAATGCACCCACAGCTGCTGGGGGGGGAGGAGCACCCATCAGGACCCCAATGCCCCTACAACTGCTGGGGGGGTTCATGCACTGGGGGGCACTCACCAGGACCCCAATGCACCCCCATCTGCTGCGGAGTGTCTCTATGGGGGGGGCTTCCACCAGCTCCCCCGCAGCAGATGTGGGCACATTTGGGGGTGGGGGGGAGGCATGGGGTGTTCCCAGCTCCCTGGGCTCCCACTTGCCACAGGGAAGGTGCCAGTGGCCACAGCCCCCCCCCCAGTGACTCAGCACCAGCGATGCTGCACCCCCCCAAACACACCCAGGACCCCCCCCCCCCCCCGCACCCCATCCCGTGTTCCCCCGCCCCCGCCGCATCACCGGTATTTTTAGCCATAGCAGCAGCAGCTGGAACCAAGACCCCTGCGGCCACCGCCAGCCTGGTGGCCACCAGCCCCTCCCTGGTAGCCAGCGAGCGCCAAAGCCACCGATTGCACCCGTCGAGGTGGCCAAAGGTGGGGTGGGGGTGCAGGCAGAGGGGTGTCCGTGTCCCGTCCCCCCCCCCCGCATTCTGACAGCTCCGAGCTGAGTCATGCGCGGCGCAAAGCCAGAGCCACGCGCGCTGCGCTGCGGCCACCGGCAACGGTGCGGGGCTCGCCAGCTGCCCGGGAGGGGGGGGCTGCAGTGGGGCGGGGGGCTGTGGGGCAGGGGGATGCGTGTCCCCCCCAAAGAAAAAAATCACCGGGGGTTCTCCCAAAATAGCTGGAGCAGCTGCCAGCGCCCGCGGAGCCGCAGCGGGGCCGGATGCTGCAGCCTTGGGCAGGATTCGGCCACCGCGCTGAGCTCGGGGAGGAAGGCGGGGGGGGGGGGCGGGGAGGGGAAGGATTTGCACCACCACCCCCCCACCCCCCCACACGAGGGATGCAAGGAATCTGGAGCTGGAAAGCACCCCCACCCCCTGCCCCCCCCAGCTTTGCCAAAGCAGACCCGGTGTGTGCTGGCGGCATCGGGGATGCAGGGATGGGGGGCACCGGAATGAATCCAGGGACCAGGGATGGGGGGCACCGGGATGAATCCAGGAGGCAGGGATGGGGGTCACTGGGATGAATCCAGGGACCAGGGATGGGGGTCACCAGGATGAATGAAGGTGGCAGGGATGGGGTTGACCAGGATGAATCCAGGGGTCACCCCCACCGGCTGCAGGGATGGGGTGACTGGGAAGACTCCAGGTGGCAGGGATGACCAGAATGAACCCAGGGGGTCACCCACACCATCCACAGGGATGGGGGTCACCCAAGTGAATGAAAGTGGCAGGGATGGGGGTCACCAAGATGGATCCAGGGACCAGGGATGGGGTTCACCAGGATGAATCCAGGGGTCACCTGCACCGGCTGCAGGGATGGGGGTCACCAGGGTGAATGAAGGTGGCAGGTATGGGGGTAATCGGGATGAATCCAGGGATAGGGGTCACCAGGTTCAATCCAGATGGAAGGGATAGGGGTCACCAGGATGAATCCAGGTGAATCCAGGTGTTTCATCAGACAAATCCACCTGCACCGGCTGCACCCTGACTCCTTCCCATGCCACCACATGTGCCAGCCTGGCATGGAGCATCCCAACTCCCCTTCGGCACAGGTCCTGGCCCCAGGCAGCCGGAGCCGGTGGCAGGGATGTTCGCAGAAGGGAACGCGGTGCAGATGGGATGTGGTGCCAAGAGGGTGCTCACCAAGGGGACACAGTGCCAAGGGCACATAATGCCGAAGGGATGTGGTACCAAGGGGATGCGGTACCGAAGGGATGCTCGCCAAAGGGATGCGGTGCCAAGGGGATGCTTGCCGTGGGGACACGGTGCCATGGAGACAAGGTGCCACCCAGCTCACCCCCCCCAAAACACCACGCCAGGCTCCAACACCCCACCCCGTAGCGCCACGCACACCCCGGCATAATGACAGGGAAGCCAACTTGTCCCCTTTGGCTTGGGCAGGATCCAACCCTGCTGCCCACGCCAGCCCCGACACCGGGGCGACGGACGCACCCGAGGCACGGAACCGGTTCTCACGCTGCCTCTGCCCAAACAATTACTAAAAATAAGGATTCAGCCCCGATTTCCCGCGCGCCCTGAGGAGAGGAGCCGAGCCAGCGCAGGGACGAGCACGCTGGGTCCCCGGGGAGCCGGCTGCCCTTGATGCCAGGCACGTCCACAGCGCTGACGGGGCAGAGGGGGGACGCTTACCGCTGCATTTTAATTGTCCGGCCGCTAATCAAGGCCCAACGGTGAACAAAACGCTGCGACACGTCTCTCTGCCCTGTCCCGCCGGCGCTGCCCCAGAGCTCGACCAGCACCAGCTCCTGGCACCGATGGCTGGCACCGGTATCCCTCGCCGGGCCGGCTCTGGCCAAACAAAGCGAGAGGAGAATTGAGGCCCCAGTGGCCGTGCTGGACGTGTCCCCTCCGCAACCGAGGTGATGATGCCAACGCCAGCAGCTGCCAAGGCCGGGTGGTGGCCGCGCGCTGCTGCGGCTGCCGGGCAGCCGGGCGGGCAGCACCGCCGTGCTGGGGCGAGCTGAGCCGCTGCGCCGCGTGGCTTCTATTTTGGGAGCCATCCTGGTGGCTTCTCAAGTGACAAACACGCCAAGGGGGGGTGGGGGGTGGGGGTGGCAGACGACGCAGCTGCTCCTGGCAGCTCCGGGGGCACCCAGGGGTGCCCCATCGCCCCCGTCCCCGCAAGGAGCATCCATCCTTACGCCACGCTGGGTGCTGGATGTTGGCATCACCCAGCTCCTCACCGGCTCCAGTCCCTCGGCACCTTTCCCAGTTTCCCGGCTCTTTAGGAGGTGGCAGTGCCTGCCGTGAACCAGCTGGGTGCTCTTGGCATCCAAGGTGCCGGGGTTGGGGAAGGAGGGGGGATCCCGGCCTGTTCCGCTCCCGTTAACCTAAATAACTTGGAATCGCAGCGGCGGGAGCATGTGCAGAGCGCGGAGCTGCCGGCAGCGCCTCCCCCCGCGCCGCTCTAGCAGCCTCAGCCTGCACAGCATCCCTGAAATATTAATGCCAAGCACCGGCGGATGGTGGAGATCGCGGGGTGACGCAGGGAGAGCCCCTCACTGGCACCCCTGGCAGCGGTGCCACTGCTCACTGCGCCGGGCAGAGCACCCAGAGTTGCCCTGCGCGCTCTGGCCACGCCAGGAAGAGCTGCCCCACGCGCGATGGCAGTGGGGCACCGCGGCGGCATGCGAGGTCTCCGGTCTGCGCACCCCATGCCATGGCCGTGGGGATCCATGGCAAGGATGGAGATGGGGCTGGATGTCCCCAGGGATGGCAGCACTGGGAAGAGCACCATCCCCTCCATCCTGGCATGCACTGGAGTGGGCACTGTTTCATGCTGGCGCTGCCATCCTGACTGCAAAGGGTGGCCTGTGGCCAGCACGGCTCTGGTGTGGCACTGTGATGGAGCCACTGCCGTGATGCAACCAGCACCGTGATGGAGCCACTGCTGTGACAGAGCCACGGCCACCGTGATGGAACCACTGTGATGGAGCCATCACTGTGACAGATCTGCCAACACTGTGACAGAACCACCATCACTGTGACAGAACCACCATGATGGAACCACTGTGATGGAGCCACGGCCACCGTGATGGAACCACCGTGATAGAGCCACTGCTGTGACAGAGCTGCCAACACCGTGACAGAACCACCATCACTGCGACAGAACCACCGTCATGGAGCCACTGCTGTGACAGAGCCACAGCCATCGCGATGGAACCACTGTGATGGAGCCACTGCCGTGAAAGAGCCACAGCCACTGGGATGGAGCCACCATCACTGTGACAGAACCACCGTGACAGAGCCACCACTACCATGACATCGTGAGGACAAGGGATGAGAACACATCATACCATGGCAGGTCTTGTGCCCAACAGGACCCACTGAGCCCAGGGCTCACCCTGTGGGATGCCCGGTACCCAGTGATGCCCAGTAGCTGGGACATGCCCGGTACCTGAGGGATGCTCAGTACCTGCTGATGCCCGGTAGCCAGGAATGCCCAGTACCATGTGATGCCTAGTACCCAGGAGATGCCTGGTACCCGGTGATGACCACTACTTGGAAGATGCATGCTACCCAGAAGATGTCCAGTAACAAGGAGATGCTGGTACCCAGGTGATGCCTGGTACCCAAGAGATGCCCAATAAGCCAGGGAATGCCAGGTGATGCCCAGTAATCAGGGGGTGCCAGTACTTGCAGGACGCTTGGTATCTCGTGATACCTGATACCCAGTGATGATTGGTACCTGGGGGATGCTGGAGCACAAGGGATGCCTGCTACTCAGTGATGCCTGGTACCAGGGGATACTTGGGAGATGCCCGGTACCCAAGGGATACACAGTAACCTGGGGAATGCCAGGTCCCCGGTGATGCCCAGTAATCAGGGGTGCTGGTATGTGCAGGATGCCTGGTACCTGGTGGTGCCTGGTACTCAGGAGATGCCTGGTACGCAGTGATGACAAGTACCCAGTGATGTCTGGGCCACGGTGATGGCCGGTACTCTGTCCTGATGCCCAGTACCGCATGATGCCTGGTATCCCATGAAGCCTGGGCCCCGGGCTCTGGTGATGGCCAATACCCGGCAATACCCCGTCCCCGGTACTGATGGCCGGTACCCAGCGCTGCGCAGTGCCGGGACTACATCTCCCGCCGTACCCTGCCCTGCCCTGCTCTGCCGTGCCACACCGGGGCCCTGCGGGCGCCGCAACCGGTGCGCAGCAGCAGCCACCACCGAGCCAGGCCAGACCCTACCCTCCTGGGTCATCGTTTCACCTCTCCATCCACGTTTCCCACCGCTCCAGCCCCGTCTCCCACCGCTCCAGCCCGTTTCCCACCGCTCCAGCCCCGTTTCTCACCTCTTCATTCCCGTTTCCCACCGCTCCATCGCCTTCTCCCACCGCTCCATCCCCGGTTCCCCCCCTCCCCAGCTCCCGGTAAGGGGATGCAGCGATAGCGGCGGCACCAAACGGTCCCTTCCCTCCTCATGGAGCCCGTGCAGTCCCCACTCACCGCGCTGGGGCCGCGCCCGCCGCGGCCGCCGCTGCCTCCGCACCGGGAGCACCGGGATCACCGGGACGGGACTGGGAGCGCTGGGCGCGCACTGCGCATGCGCCACAGCATCTGCTCCCCTGCGCAGCCCCGCCCCTGACGCCATGGCAACGGGATCCACGCCCCCTCCCGGCAACCGGGTACCGCGGCGCGAGCGGCCCCTCCCGCAGCGCCGCCTGCTGGCGGGAGGCGGGAACTGCACCCCTGGTCACGGGATTCCCTCCGAAATCCATTGGGATCCCCCCAGCCCCCGCCAAGCCTGCAACACTTGGCACTATGAGACCCCCACACACACCCCAAACCCGCACCTCATCTCTTACCCACAGATCCCCTCCCAAACTCGCACCCCATCCCCTCCCTCCAGGTCCCCCAAACCCCTTCCACATCCCCTCCCTGCAGATCCTGCACCCCAAACTCGCACCCCATTCCCTTTCCACAGACCTTGCGCTCCAAACCCGCACCCCATCCCCTCCCTACAGACCCAACCTGGGAGCCTGAGCCCCCACCCTAGATGTCCGAGCCACCCCCACCTTGGGAGTCTGAGCCCCCACTCTGGGAATCCCACCCCGTCCCTCAAACCGGAGTCCGACGCCCCCACCCCCCCAGGAGTCTGAGCCCCTCCACCCTGGAAATCCGGGGCCCCCACCCTGGCAGTCTGAGCCCCCCACCCCCGTGGAGTCCGAGCCCCCACCCTGGGAATCCGACCCCCGCTCTCCACGGGAGTCCGAGCCTCCCACCCTGGATGTCCATGCCCCCCACACACACTGGGACCCCATTGGGCAGCGTTGCGGATGTTCGGGGGGGACATCCCGGACCGCGGCAGTGTTGGGATGCCCACCGGGATGTGGGAGTGATGCAAAGCCCTCCGCCCCCCCTCAAAAAAAAAATAAAGCCCTCGAGGCGGGGTGCTGTGAGAACGGTCTTTAATGAGCAAACAGAGACGGGTTCCTAAACCGGCCGACATCCAACTACCGGGGGGGCGGTGGGACCCCCACCCCGGGACCCCCCACCCCCAGGGAAGAGTGCACAAGGGACAACTCACATCTGACGGGAGTGGGCAGGGGGCGCGGGACACACACACACACACACCCCCGATAGCACCAGCGCCGGGAGGGGATGGGGACCCCGTTCTGCTGGGGGGGGGCTGCAGCATCCCTGGCCCCACGGAATGGGGGGGGGGCAGGGGTGAGGGGAGGGGTCCCGGCACGGCGCGGGACAGGAGGCTGCAGGTGTGCACAGGGGTGGGGACACACGTGTGTGTGTCTGCTGCAGAGTTCATGTACACACATGCGTGTGCAAGGAACAGCGCAGTGAGACCACGCATGGTGTGATGCACAGGTGTGCACACAGGTGTGCAAAGAGCAACTCACTGAGACCACGCGTGGTGTGATGCACACGTGTGTACACAGGTGTGCAAAGAGCAACTCACTGAGACCACGTGTGGTGTGATGCACACGTGTGCACGGAACATTGTACTGAGACGATGCCTGGTGTGACACACGTGTGCACATGTGTGTGCAAGGAACATCTAATTCAGACCACGCACAGTGTGACCACGTGTATGCAAGGAGAACTCACTGAGGCCATGCACAATGTGACACACGCATGTGCACACACAGAGCAAAAAAGAGCCTGCTGGCACCTTGCATGGAGGGATGCACACGTGTGTGCAAGGATCATCTCACTGAGACCACACGTGGTGCACCTATGGCAGTGCAGAGCCTGCTGGCACCTTGCACTGAGGGATGTTCAACTGTGCACACGTGTGTGCACTGAACATAGCACTGAGACCACACGTGGTGTGATGCACACGTGTGCACACACACAGGGCAGTGCAGAGCGTGCTGGCACTTTGCATGGAGGGATGCACATGTGTGCAAATGCGTGTGCAAGGAAGATCTCACTGAGACCATGCATAGTGTGATGCACACGTGTGTGCACACACACACAGCAAGGAGCCAGCTGACACCTTGCATGGAGGGATACACACGTGTGTGCAAGGAACGTTGCACTGAGCCCATGTATGTTGTGATGCACGTGTGTGTGCATGTGCAGAGGTGAAGAGCCTGCCGGCACCTTGCATGGAGGGATGCACATGTGTGTGCAATGCACATTGGACTGACACCATGCATGGTTTGACACGTGTGTGTGCACACACAGAGCAGTGCAGAGCTTGCCAGCACCTTGCATGGAGGGGTCCACACGCGTGTGCAAAGAACATCTCACTGAGACCACGCATAGTGTGACACATGCGTGTGCACACGGAGCAGTGAAGACCTGCTGGCACCTTGCAGGGAGGGCTGCACACGTGTGTGCAATGAATATTGCACAGAGCCCACGCACAGCGTGACACACGCGTGTGCACACAGCAGTGAACAGTTTGCTGGCACCTTGCATGGAGCGGTACACACGCGTGTGCCAGCCCCAGGCTCCTGCCGGGGTGTGGGAAGGGCTCACGCATCCCACGGGGAGAGATGGGGGCTGAGGTTGAGGGGGTGCAAGGTTGGGGGGTACAATGTTTGGGGGTGCAAGGTTGAGGTGTGAAAGGTTTTTGGGGTGCAGAGTTGGGGGGTGAAGGTTGGGGGGTGCAGGGTTTGGGTCTGCAGAGTTGGGGGGTGCAAGATTGAGGTGTGAAAGGTTTTGGGGTGCAGAGTTGGGGGTGCAAGGGGGGGTGAAGGTTGGGGGGGTGCAATGTTTGGAGGTGCAGAGCTGGAGATGCAAGGTTGGGGTGTGAAAGGTTTTGGGGTGAAGGTTGGGGGGTGCAGGGTTTGGGGCTGCAGAGTTGGGGGGTGAAAGGTTTTGGGGTGCAGGGTTGGGGTGAAGGTTCTGGAGGTCTGAAAGATTTCGAGGTGCAGAGTTGGGGGGTGAAGGTTGAGGGGTGCAGGGTTTGGGGCTGCAGAGTTGGGGGGTGAAAAGTTTTGGGGTGCAGGGTTGGGGGTGAAGTCTGAGGGTGCAGGGTTTTGGGGTGCAGCCCCGGGTGGGGAAGGGCGGGTGGGGGGGTCCCTGCTGCTCCCCTATCGCTACTGAACACGAACCACTCGGAGCATTTCCACGGGATGCACAAACGACTCAAGAAAACTCACGGATCCAAACCCCACGTGCAAACAGAAAAGGGGCCGGGACAGCCCCCCACACCCCCCCTCGCTGGCCCCTGACCCCCTGACCCCCCCCCTTCCCCCGCCACATGGGGCCCCCAAAACCCTTCGAACCCTACCCCTCGCAAACCCCGGGCACGCACACGGCTGCTGGCACAGGGTTACCCCCCCAGCAATTCCACGGGGAGCGCCCCCCCCGGAGTGGGGGGGTCCCGAGAAGTGGGGGGGGGGCCCGGGGGGGGAGGCCCGGGGGGGGCCGGGACACGCACGGTGCCTGATCCTCAGTTGGGGGACACGTCCCCCCCGGTTTTACCAGATGCCACTCGAGCGGCCGCCGGGGGGAGCGAGAATCCGGGCCGAAGCTCGCTTTGGAACGTGGTCATCGATCTGAGAACCTGCGGGAGGGACACACGGACAGAGGTGAGGGGGGACGGACAGCTGGGGCGGCGGGGGGAACCCCAGGGACACCCCGGAATGTGCCTGCAGCGGGGGTCACCCCGCTGGCACTAAGGCTGGGCCAGGAGCACCAGGGGAATGACTCGAGACCCCCCCAGATCCAGGAGCACTGGGAATGATGCTCGTGACTCCCCCATACTGGAAGCATTGAGAATGATGCTCGTGACCCTCCCAGATTGGGAGCACTGGGATTGATGCTTGTGATCCCCCCCAGATCCAGGAGCACTGGGAATGATGCTCGTGACCCTCCCAGACTGGGAGCACCGGGAATGATGTTCGTGACCTCCCTCCTGTGGGGCAACCTGGGGTGGTCATGGGGCAACCTGGGTGGTTGTGGGGCACGCTGGGCTTCACGTGGAGCACCTTGGGTGATGTTGGGGCACCCTGGTGTGATTGGGGCACCTTGGGGTGGTGGTGGTGGAACCCTGGGGTTTATGTAGGGCACCTTGGGGTGGTGGTGGTGGCGCCTTGCAGTGGTGGGGTTCCCCTTGGGGTGGTGGTTGGGGGCACCTGGGGTGGTGATGGGGCACCTTGGGGTGCTGGTGTGGGCACCTGGGCTAGTGGCACCTTCAGGTGGTGTTGGAGCACCTTGGGGGGGGGGTGGGGGAACCCTGGGGTTCATGTGGGGTACCTTGGGTGATCGTGGGGGCACATTGGGTGATCGTGGGGGCACCCTGGGGTGTTGGTGGGGCACCTTGGCAGGGTGGGGGAAACCTGGGGTTCATGTGGGGCACCTTGGATTGTGCTGGAGGTCCCTTGGGGTGGTGGTGGAGCACCCTGGGGTGATGGGGCATCTTGGGTAGCCATGGGGCACCTTGAGTGATGTTGGGACACCCTGAGTGGTAGTGGGGAACCCGGGGGCTCAGATGGGGCATGTTGGGGTGATGGTGGGGGTCCCTTGGGTGGTGGTGGGGCACCCTGGGGTGGGGCTGTGGGGACCCTCTTACCCGAGAGGCTGAAGCTGGACTCGTGGAGGTCCCTCATGCCCCCGTGCCTCGTGGCCGGCCGGGTCGGGGTGTCAGCAAGGGGGGTCCCCGACTCTTTTTTCCCGGCGTGGACAACCACGGCCACGTCCCCCAGGTAGGGGGTGCGATCGACACCCCGCACCTTCAGGCTCTGCCAGAGAGAGAGGGGGGGATCAGGGGGGGGTGCAGGGGTGCCCCGGGGGGTCAGCAGGGTTTGGGGTGCCCCCGGCTTACAACGGGGTGCAGATCAGTGGGGTGTGGGGGGAAGGAAAGGGGTCATGGGGTGCTGTGGGTGAGGAGGAGGTGCGAGTGGGGAGGGGGTTGCTATTGGGGTGCAGGGGTGCCCCATGGGGTCAGCAGGGTTTGGGGTGCTCCTGGCTTAGGGGGAGGCGGTCAGAGGGTCTTGTGGGTGGGGAGGGGGCTGAGAGTGGGGTGCAGGGGTGCCCCATGGTGTCAACGGGGTGAAAGTGGGGTAAAGGGGTGCCCCACGGGGGGTCAGCAGGGTTTGGGGTGCCCCTGCCTTGCAGTGGGGTACAAATCAGTGGGGGGAGGGGGAAAGGAAGGGGGTTAGTGGGTGCTATGGGTGGGGAGGGGGTCTGCGAGTGGGGAGGGGTGAAAGTGGGGTGCAGGGGTGCCCCATGGGGTCAGCAGGGTTTGGGGTGCTCCTGCCTTACCGTGGGGTACAAATCAGTGGGGTGGGGAGAGGAAGGAAAGGGGTCAGGAGGTGCTGTGGGTGGGGATGGGGCTGAGAGTGGGGTGCAGAGGGGGCACCCTGGGGGGTGCAGAGGGGGCACCTTGGGGGCTGCAGAGGGGGGGTCCCAAGGCTTGGCACCCAGGGTGTGCCCGCCGGGTGCCACAGGGCACACGGTGACCGTCCCCAACCCTCGGGGGTGGCCCAAGGGCAGGAGCCCAGGGAGGGGCAGGAGGTGGGTTGGAGTGGGGGGGGTCCTCTGTGGGGACCCCAACTGCTGGCACTGCCACCCCCACCCATCCCCACGGGGGACGGCAAGAAACACTCCGTGGTGGTACCGACCATGGCACAAGGGGCACAGCCCATCCTCCCAGTGCCACCAGCACCACCAGAGCACCGGGACCATCACGGCCAACAATTGGAGCCAAACCCAGGGCCAGCCACGGCCACCACCTCCACCACCTGGGAGCAACTATGGCTACCATGGCCACCACCTGGGAAGCCCAGGGCCACCACGGCCACCACCTCCACCACCTGGGAGTCAAGCCCAGGGCAACCATGGCCACCACCTCCACCACCTGGGAAGCCCAGGGCCACCACCTCCACCATCTGGGAGCCAAGCCCTGGTGCCACCACGGCCACCAGACCGTGGTCCAGCGCCCACCACCCTGTTACCTTCTCCCTCTGCACCAGCTTCTTGTAGACGGAGTCCGGGAAGGAGCGGAGGGGGCAGAACTTTCCGGTGCCCTCAGCGCACATGAAGACCCCGTTCTCGTAGACCACGCGCCCGCGGCTGATGGTCACCAGGGGCACCCCGTGGCACCGCATGTTCTCGTACAGGTTGATGTCCCCACCTTGCACCTGGGTGCTGGCTGAGATGGTCCTGGGTTGGTGGGATGGGGTGGTGAGGCGGTGCCCAGCATCACTGGGGACCTCCACCACCACCCTGTGCCATCTACACCTACTTGGTGGCCTCGGGGTCCCAGACGACAACGTCGGCGTCGGCGCCGGGGATGATCCGGCCCTTGCGGGGGTAGAGGTTGTGGATCTTGGCGGCGTTGGAGCTGGTGACGGCCACGAAGCGGTTCTCATCCATCTTGCCCCCGACCTGCCACCGGAACGGGGAGCTGAGGATGGGCTGGGTCACATCCTGCACCATCCCCCAGCTGCCAGCACCCCATCCCTCGTCCCCTGAGGTGCCCATCCTAAACACCTTGGAGGGATTCACCAGGAGCACCTCATCCATCCCCACGCTGGAGGGCAACTTCCCCATGGAAAAGGACCTCTTGTCCCAAAGCTGGGGCCAGGCCAGTGCTGGGACTCATCCTGCACCATCCCCAGCTGCCAGCACCCCATCCGTCAAGATGCCCACCCAAACACCTCAACTGGGACCGACAGGGTTGCACTGGGTTGCACTTCATCCATCCTCACGTCGGAGGTCAACCTCCCCACGGCAAAGGTCCTCTTGTCCCAAAGTTGGGGCCAACCCAGTGCTGGGACTCACCCTGCACCATCCCCCAGCTGCCAGCACCCCATCCCTCACCCCCTGAGGTGCCCACCCTAAACACCTTGCTGGGTGCTGCTGGGATTCACCAGGAGCACCTCATCCATCCCCATGTGGGAGGGCAACCTCCCCATGGAAAAGACCCTCCTGCCCCAAAGCTGGGTCCAGCCTATTGCCAGGACTCATCCTGCAGCACCCCCAGCCACCAGCACCCAATCCCCTGAGGTGCCCACCCCAGACACCTCGATGGGTGCTACTGGGACCTATCGAGCTGCACTAGGGAGCACCTTCTCCATCCCCACGTTGGAGGGCAACACCACATGGGATGTCCCATGGAGAAGACCCTCCTGCCCCAAAGCTGGGGCCAGCCCGGTGCTGGGACTCATCCTGCAGCACCCACAGTTGCCAGCACCACCCCCCCCGTGCCCTCGGAGCAGGGTGCCCGTACCACGCCGCGCTCCCAGATGATGTTCATGCGGTCCTGCACCCCGCTGACGCCGTGTGGGATCTTGGTGAAGTCCTCCTTGCCCATGGCCTTCTGCTTGGCGCTGAACGGCCGGTGGTCGGAGGCCACGATGTTCAGGGTGTCGCTGCGGGCACCGGGCGGCGCCGCTCAGGGCACGGCCGGGAGCGGGGTGCCGGGGGGGGTGTGGGGTGGGGTAGCACCCAAGGGGGTGGGCGCCCCGGGGAGTGGGGTGCCCAGGGAGCTCAGCACCCAATGAGTGGAGCCCTCGGGGAGTGGGATGCCCAGGGAGCTCGGTATCCAGGGAGCAGGGTGCCAGGGGATTCAGCACCCAGGGAGAGGAGTGCCCGGGGAGTGGGGTGCCCAGGGGGTTCAGCAGCCAGAGAGTGGGGTGCCCAGGGGATTCAGCACGCAGGGAGTGGGATGCCCAGAGAGTGAGGTGCCTATGGAGCTCAGCACCCAGGTAGTGGGATGCCAGGGGAGTGGGGTGCCCAGTGAGCTCAGCACGCAGGGAGTTGGGTGCCAAGGGAATGGGGTGCCAGGGGGTTCAGCACCCAGACAGTGGGGTGCCCAGGGAGCTCAACACTCAGGGGTTGGAGTGCCCAGGGAGTGGGGTGACTGGAGGGCTCAGCAACCAGGGACTGGGGTGCCTGTGGGGAGCAGCACCCAGGGAGTGCAGTGCCCTGGGAGTGGAGTGCCAAGGCGGGCAGGGAGGGGTGCCAGGGTGCCTCACTTGGCGAGCAGGCTCATGAGGTAGGCGGAGGTGTTGGTGTCCAGGCGCAGCGGGGGCACCGTGACGTAGGCGGCGGCGTGGAACCAGTCCTGGTGGTAGTAGTGCAGCCCCGTGAGCGTGGCGTGCGCTGTGGTCGTCTCCGCGTACACCACCTTCCCTGCCAGGGCAGAGGGACACACGTGGGGCGGGGGGCAGCACCGGGCACGGGGGAGGCACATGGATGGGGCTGGGGGCAACGCTGGGCACGGGGGAGGCACAGGCATGGGGCTGGGGGCAGCGCCGGGCACGGGGGAGGCACACGGTGGGGCTCGGGGCAGCCCCTTGCCCACGCATGCCCGTGACCCCCGCCCCGTGTGTGCTCTGGCACCTCTGACCATGTGTCCCCGTGGGTGGGAGCACCCGCACTGCAAGGGGCGGGGGTAAAGAATGATGGGGCGTGGCTACAGAGCAAAGGGGTGGGGTTACAGGACAAGGGGAGGAGCCAACGACATCGAAGGGGCTCAATGATGAAGGGAGGGGTTACAGAGAAAGGGGCGGGTTACAAATTAAGGGGTGGGGCCAAAGGCACTGGGGGCTGAGCTACAGGGAAAGGGGCGAGGCTACAGAGAAAAGGGGCGGAGGCAAAGGCATTGGAGGTGGGGCTACAGAGAAGGGGCTACAGAGACAGGGCGGGGCTACAGAACAAAGAGTGGTGTTACAGAAGAAGGGGTGGAGCCAAAGACACAGGGGGCTGAGCTACAGAGAAGGGGTGGGGCTACAGAGAAGGGGTGGGGCCAAATACATTGGAGGTGGAGCTACACAGAAAGGGGCGGGGCTGAAGAGCATGTGCATGGGGTTAAATACATTGGGGGATCTAAAGGGTGAGGGGGCGGGGCTACAGAGAAAGTGGGTGGAGTTACAGAGGAAGGGGTGGTACCAAAGACACTGGAGGTGGAGCTAAAGGGTGAAGAGGGGGCCACAGAGGGCAGGGGTGGAGACAAAGACATTGGAAGCTGAGCTAGAGAAAGGGGTGTGGCTACAGAGAAGGGGCAGGGCAATGGGAAAAGGGGTGGGGCCACATACATTGGAGGCAGGGCTACAGAAAAGAGGCGGTGCTACAGTGAAAGTGGGTGGAGCCAAAGAAACGAAGTGGGGCTATAGGGAAGGGGGTGGGGCTAAAGGGGTCTCCCACCCTCGGGGAGGAGACACAAAGCTAAAGGGGGCGTGGCCACAAGAGGAGGGGGCGTGGCCATCGGACCCAGTGCCAGCCCGGGGTGGGGGTGTCCCTGCCCTGCCCCCGGGGGAGACCCCATGCACACCCCTGAACCCCGTACCTTGCATCTTGGCGGCGGCGATGACGTCCCCTGCGGACATGCTGGACACGTTCACCAGGTACACAGGGCAGTGGGTCTGCGGGGAGGGGGTCAGCGACAGCACCCGGGGAGCGCGGGGGGTGCCCAGGGTGCAAAGTGCCCCCGGGGAGCTCAGCATCCATGCAGTGGGGTGCCCCGGGAGCTCAGCACCCGGGGAGTGGGGTGCCCAGGGAGCGGGGTGCCCAGGGAGCTCAGCACCCAAGGAGCTCAGCATCTGCAGAGTTGGGTGCCTAGGGTGCAGAGTGCCCATGGAGCTCAGCATCCAGGGAGTGGGATGCACAGGGAGTGGGGTGCCCAGGGAGCGGGGTGCCCAGGGAGCTCAGAACCCAGCGAGTGGGCTGCCTGCGGAGCTCAGCACACAAGAAGCAGGTACCCAGGGAGTGAGATGCCTCGGGAGTGGGGTGCACAGGGAACTCAGCACCCAGGGAGTGGAGTGCGTGGGAACAGGGGTGCTCAGCACTCAGGGAGCAAGATGCCAGGGTAGTTCAGCACCCAGGGACTGGGGTGCCTGGGGAGCTCAGTACCCATGGAGCAGGGTGCCAGGGCACAGGATTTCTGGGGAATGGGGCGCCTGTGCAGTGGGGTGCACGGGGAGCTCTGTGCCCAGGACCCCCACCCCTAGGTGCAGCAAAGGTGGGTGCAGGAGGAGCCAGGATGCCCACCCCGCTCCAGCACAGCTGTGTGCAGTGCCCTCAGCAGCAGGGTTCAATCCTGACCACAGGGCTCAGGACCACTCACCCTGTTGGCGATGGTGATGACGCGGTGCGTGGCCTCGGCTTCCAGCTGTGGAGAGAGAGGGAGGTGAGGGCATGGGGAGACGAGCTGGCTGGGAGTGGGTGCTGGGTGCAGGGACAGGTGGGTTAGTGCCAGGATGGCTGTGCAATGGGCACAGGGATGGGTGTGCAACGGGCAGAGGGTGTTGGTGCCAGGATGGGTGCACAATGGGTGCAAGGATGGGTGTCCAACAGATGCACAGTGTTGGTGCCGGGATGGGTGTGCAATGGGCACAGTGACGTGTGTGCAATGGGCACAGGGTGTTGGTGCCAGGATGGGTGTGCAGAGGGTGCAGGGATGGGTGTGCAATGGGCACAGGGATGGGTGTCCAATAGCTGCACAGTGTTGGTGCCAGGATGGGTGTGCAATGGGTGCAGGGACAGGGTGCCAGGAAGGGTGCACAGTGGGCACAGGGTGTTGGTACAGGGATGGGTGTGCAATGGGATGCCCCCCACCTCCTCGGGCCGGCTGATCTCGATGCCCTCCGGCCCCGTGATGCCCAGGTCCAACGCTTCCTTCGCTCCCTGTGGAATGGAGGTGGGATCAGTGTTGGGGCGACCCCTGGGGGGGGGTTGGTGGAGGTTCCCCACCCTGGGTCCCCTTGTCCCCAGTGCCCACCTCGGCCACCAACTCGCCATTCTCAGCGTGGACGCGGGCGATGGCGCCGAAGTCACGACAAGCCCTGAAGACCTGGTAGAGCTCGCTGTCCCGCAGCATGTACAGGTCCTTGTAGGTCATGAACATCTGGAAGGAGTTCACCCCCTTCTCCCGCACCAGCATCTCCATCTCTGCCCTCACCTGCAACGGGATGGGGGGATCAGCACGGTTCGGCAGCTCCAGGAGCTGCTCCTCTGCCTCCATGGAGCAGGGATTGACGCTTCCCCATCGGGGTTGTGAGATTTGCCTATGATGGTGGGGAGGCCCTGGCCCAGGTAAGCGGCGGCTGCCCCATCCCTGGAGGTGCTGAAGGCCAGGTTGGATGGGGCTTGGAGCCCCCTGATCCAGTGGGAGTTGTCCAGGGGGAGGGATTGAATGGGCTTTGAGGTCCCTTCCCACCCAAACCATTCCAGAATTCTATGGTAGAATCATGTGACCCCTCCACGTAGCTCCAGGCTTGGGGAAGAGTGGCTGGAAAGCTGCCCCAAGGCAAAGGCCCTGGGGGTGCTGCTCAACAGCGGCTGAACAGGAGGCAGCAGTGGCCCAGGGGGGCAAGAAGGCCCCCAGCACCCTGGCTTGGATCAGCCCTGGGGTGGCAGCAGGAGCAGGGCAGGGATCGTCCCCCTGCACTCAGCACCTCCAATCCCGGGCTCAGGGTTGGGACCCTTCCTCCAAGAAAGCCCTGGAGGGGCTGGAGCGCGTCTGGAGAAGGGAGCGGAGCTGGGGAAGGGTCTGGAGAAGAGGGGTTGTGGGAGCAGCTGAGGGCCCTGGGGGGGTTTGGTCTGGAGAAGAGGAGGCTGAGGGGAGACCTCATGGCTCTCTGCAGCTCCTGGAGAGGAGGGTGGAGCCGGCGGGGGTTTGGGCTCTGCTCTCAAGGGATGGGATAAGGGGAAATGGCCTCAAGTTGCCCCAGGGCAGGGTCTGACTGGACATCAGGAGCAATTCCTCAGGGAAAGGGTTCTGAGGCCCTGTCAGAGTCTCCCAGGGAGGTGGTGGAGTCCCCATCCCTGGAGGGGTTCAAAAGCCGGGTGGATGAGGTGCTCAGGGATCTGGTTCAGTAGTGGACAGGGACGGTTGGACTGGATGGTCTTAAAAGTCTTTTCCAACCATTCTCTTCTCCCAAAGCACAAGGGATGGGATGAGAGGAAACAGCCTCAAGTTGCCCCAGGGGAGGTTTAGATTGGTGTTGGGAACACCTCCCTCATGGGAAGAGTGGTGGAGCCCTGGCAGAGGCAGAGGTGGAGTCTCCATCCCTGAAGAGGTTCAAATCCACGTGGATGTGGTGCTCAGGACAGGGATCAACTGTGGGGTTGGACTGGATGAGTGCTGGGGGCTTTCCAACCCCAAGGATCCCAGGATTCCATTCCCCTCTGTCTGCAAGCGCGTCCCGGGATGATCCAGGAGGTGACAGATGCCAGGGATGAGCAGGGGGGGATTGTGCCAGGATGAACCCCAGGGGGCACCCACTTTGTCCCCATCCGTCCTGACCCTGCACCGTGGCCAGGAGCACCCAGATGAAGGCAGGCCTGATCCTGCTCTGGGGGCTTTGGTGAGGATCACAGGTGCTGAGCGTTGTTTGGGATGGGCTCTAGGTGCTGAGCACCGTCCATGGGGGTCCTGGTTCAGGATGGGGTCTGGGTGCTGAGCACCATCCTTGGGGGTCGTGCTGCAGGGTCTGGGTGCTGAGCACCACCCATGGGGGTCGTGCAGGATTGTCTCCACCCCAAGCTGGGCCCACCGTGCCCTTCCTGGAGCAGCAGCACCTTTCTCCACCCTGGTGAGGTGCTCAGCACCACCTGAGCCAGGATGAGTGCAGCTCCAGGGCAGCGCAGGTGCTCCGCCCAGTCCCCCCCAGCAAGCACTTAATGGGATCAACTGGGACTTAGCCCCGGGCACCCACGGCAGCTGCTGTGGCCACTCGGGGACCTACCTTGGGCGCCCACCAGGTGATGCCCATGTGGAGGGCGTAGTCGCAGCACACCTTGGGGTCGGCCAGGCTGCGGCACCTCTCGTAGGCGTCCAGCAGGGAGGTCTCCTTGTCAGGCAGGACGTGGCCGATGATCATCGTGGTTCCTCCCACCAGGGCTGCCTGCAGGGGACAGGGACAGTGCGGGAGCAGGATTGGACCCACCCTTGGCCATGGATGGTCCATGCCAACCCATATCAGGATGATGGGACACCTCCCTCAGCCATGGATACTCCATGCCAGGTTGATGGGGCATCCCTTTTATCCATGGATGCTCCATGGCAGCCCACAACACGTTGATGGGACATCTCCCTCTTCCAAGAACGCTCCATGCCAGTCCATGCCAGGATGATGGGACATCTCTCATGACCATGGATGGTCCATGCCAAACCACGACAGGCTGATGAAGCATCTCCCACTGACTGCCCCCAAAGCACCAATTTGTTGTGCCAGGGGGTGCCCTGCCCATGGGTCCCCCCGGGTTGTGCCCGATCTGGGATGGCACTGCCCAGCCAAGCCCCAGCAGGGTGGGGGTCGCAGGGAGACCCCCCCCTCCCCAACGTGGTAAGTGTGGGCGGCAGGGCGGGTGCCATCCTGCCCGCTGGTGTCCCCAGCTCACCCAGCCCAGTTAATCCCCAAAGCTGCTTTACCTCATGGGCTGGCGCGGTGCTGGGAGCCATCGCAAGGGGGTGCTGAGTGCCACAAGGTTCTGAGCGCCACAAGGATTGCTGAGCGCCACAAGGATGCTGAGAGCACGGGGGTGCTGAGCGCAACAGGGTGCTGAGCGCAACAGGGGTGCTGAGCGCAACAGCGGTTGCTGAGTGCCACAGGGGTTGCTGAGTGCCACAAGGTGCTGAGAGCATGGGGGTGCTGAGCACCACAGGAGGTGCTGAGCGCACGGGGGGGTTAGCACCATGGCGGGCTGCTGAGTGTCACGGAGGGGTGCTGAGCGCAAAGAGGGTGCTGAGAGCCACAAGAATGCTGAGAGCACGGGGTGCTGAGTGCCACGGAGGGGTGCTGAGCGCAAAGAGGGTGCTGAGAGCATGGGGGTGCTGAGCGTCACAGGGTGTGCTGAGCGTCACAGAGGGGTGCTGAGCATCACAGAGGTGCTGAGCGCCACATGGGGGTGCTGAGCGCCACATGGGGGTGCTGAGTGCCACAGGGGGGATGCTGAGCGCCCCCAGCCCAGGCCTGGCCGGCACAGCACAAAGCCTGCTCTGTGCCAGGCACTGGGGACACCCGGGGACAAGCGGGGCCCCTGGACACCCCGGCAGTGGCACCCGGAGCCTGGCACCACCGGCACCGGGAGGGGCTGAGCGGGGGTGGCACTGAGGAGCAGCCCCACGGCCGCTGCGCTGGGCACCCAGAGCCTCCAACCAGGCAGGGGCTTCCCATGCCGATGGGACATTGGCCTTGGCCATGGATGTTCCGTGCCAACCCATGCCAGGCTGATGGGGCCCCTTCCTTGGCCATGGATGCTCCATGCCAACATCCTGTGGCACCTGTTGCCACCTCCTTGACCATGCCAACCCACGCCAAGTTGATGGGACACCCCCCTTGGCCAAGGATGCTCCATGCCAACCCATGCCAAGTTGATGGCACATCCCCCTTGGCCAACATGCCAACACCCTATGGCACCCACTGGCCCCACCACGGACCAGGGATCCCTGAAGGCACCAGGTCAAACCCACCCACCCAAGGGGTGCCTGGGGGTTACCTTGGTGCCGTGGTAGAAGTCATCCACACAAGTGGCGTTCATGAAGGTCTGGTGGAAGTGGGTGCTGGTGTCGATGCCACCCGGGATGACCAGCTTGCCCGTGGCATCGATGACCTTGGCCCCGCCGGGGATCATCAGCTCGCGCCCCACTTGCTGGATGAGGCCGTTCTCGATGTAGACGTCGGCCTCCAACGTGCAGTCATCGTTCACCACCTTCCCCCCCTTGATGAGGATCCTCATGGTGGCCGCGGTGGCAAGCATGGTGCTACGGGGACCAATGGGCACCACCTGGCACCGCGGCCGGGTGGGGGTCCACCTCCAGGGACGGTTGGAAAAGACCTTTGAGGTCATCGAGTCCAACCCTACCTGTCCATCACTGAACACCTGAGCACCTCAGCCAACACCTACCAAGCCCTCCAGGGATGGGAACTCCACCACCTCCCTGGGAGCCTCTGCCAGGGCCTCAGAACCCATTCCATGAAGAAATTGTTCCTGATGTCCAATCTGACCCTGCCCTGGCACAACTTGAGACCATTCCCTCTCATCCCATCCCTTGGGAGCAGAGCCCAGCACCCACCTGGCTCCACCCTCCTCTCCAGGAGCTGCAGAGAGCCATGAGGTCTCCCCTCAGCCTCCTCTTCTCCAGACCAAACCCCCCCAGGGCCCTCAGCCGCTCCCACAACCCCTGTTCTCCAGACCCTTCCCCAGCTCCGCTCCCTTCTCCAGATGTGCTCCAGCCCCTCAAGGTCCTTCTTGGCCCAAACCTGCTCCCAGGAGGGTTCAAGCCCCTCCTTTCCTGGCTCCAGGCAGGGAATGTGCCCTCCGTGCCCATCCCCACCCCAATGTACCCAGTGACCCGTGACCAGGGAAGGGTGGGGGGTCTGGGGGAGCCCCACATCGTGGTCCCAGCACCTGGAGGTGGTGATGGAATGGGGTGCCAGACCTCCAGCCCCACCAGCCCCTCGCTGACCCTCTTTGCGCCCCCCCACCCCAGGAGGGTGACCCCGGCCATCAGGGGTGCCGAGGGGGTTGGGGGACCCATCCTTGGGGCATGTTGCCCCACCAGGCCCTGGTGGCACCAGGGACCCCCAGTGCCTCCAATGACCACCACAGTGAGCACCCAGGGACCCCCTGGTGCCACCAGTGACCACCACAGTGAACACCCCAGTGCCACCAGTGCCTACCACAGCGCCCAACAAGGAACTCCCCAGTGCTACCAGTGACCACCACAATGACCAACCCGGTGCCACCAGTGACTACCAGTGCCCAACACAATGCCCACCCATGGACCTCCCAGTGGCCACCACAACACCCGCCCTGGGACCCCTCAGTGACCACCACAGCACCCACCCCAGTGCCACCAGTGATCACCACAGCGCCTACCCAAGGACCTCCCAGTGCCACCAGTGACCACCACAACGCCCACCCAGGGCCCCCCCCCCAGTGCTACCGGTGACCACCAAAACACACATCCAGGGACCCCCCAGTGCCACCAGTGACGACCACAGCGCCCACCCAGGGACTCCCCAGTGCCACCGGTGACCACCACAACGACCAACACAGCGCCACCAGTGACTACCAGTGCCCACCACAATGTCCACCCAGGACAGTGCCCAACAAAACACCCATCTAGGGACCCCCCAGTGACCACCACAGCACCCACTCAGGGACCTCCCAGTGCCACCAGTGACCACCACAATGCCCACCCAGTGCCACCAGTGCCCACCACAACACCCACCCAAGAACCCCCCAGTGCCACTAGTGACCACCCCAGGGACCTCCCAGTGCCACCAGTGCCCACTCCGACGCCCACCCAGGGACCCTCCAGTGCCACCAGTGCCCACCACGACGCCCATCCCAGTGCCACCGGTGCCCACGGGAGCCACGTGTCCCTGCCCCCCCGCGTGGGTGCCCGGGTGGGGGTGACAGACGGATCTGGGGCGCCGCTCCCGGCGGTGCCGCTGCAGCCCTGGCACTGGGGAGGGGTGGAGGGGGGCGTGACAGGGGAGAAGGGGGGCACAGAGCCCCCTGGCACTGCCCAGTGTCACCACTTCCCCCCTCCCCCGCAGCGGTCTGGGGACAGGAGGGGGCACTGTGACCCCCCCCCGCCCCCCCCCCCCCCAGGGCACCCTGTGCCACCGCTGCACCCACCGCGTGGGGGGGTGCACTGGGGGGCAAAAGGGGGAGCACGGGGAGGGCACGGGGGGGGCAAAGTCGAGGGAAACGGGGTGGGTAAGCAGGGGGTGCTTGGGGGGCAAAGAGGGGGGGGCTTTGCGGGGGCCACGGGGGGTCGGATGGGGCAAAAAGGGGGGGGCTGGGGGGGCACGGGGAGGGCGAAGGGGGGAGCACGGGGAGGGCACGGGGAGGGCGAAGTCGAGGGAAACGGGGTGGGTAAACAGGGGGTGCTTGGGGGGGCGATGGGGGGCAAAGGGGGGGCACGGAGGGGAGTTGGACGGGGCAAAGAGGGGGCAAAGGGGGAGCGGGGGGGCACGGGGAGGGCAAAGCCGGGGGCAAAGGGGCATCGAAGGGGCAGGCAAAGAGGGGGGGCAAAGAGGGGGTACGGACCATGCCTGCAGCAGGGGGGGGGCAGGGGGGGAACTGGGGGGTGAAGGGAGGAGGAAAAGAGGGGGAGGAAAAGAGGGGGAGGAAAACTCAACCCCAGCACCCCCCCCAGCTCAATCCCACTGTCTCCCCCAGCTCAAGCCCAGTGAAACCTCAGCTCAATCCCAGTGACCTCCCCACCACACACCCAGTGCTCCCCCCAGCTCAATCCCACTGTCTCCCCCAGATCAAGCCCAGTAAAACCCCAGATCAATCCCAGTATCCCCAGCTCACACCCAGCGCCCCCCCAGCTCAATCCCAGTGCCCCCCCACTTTACGCCCAGTGTTCCCAGCTCACTCCCAGTGCCCCCCCAGCTCAGTCGCAGTGCCTCCCCAACCCAGTTCAATCCCAGTATTCCCAGCTCACTCCCAGTCTCCCCGGTGCCAGTGTGGTCGAGGCTCTGTGTGGCTCACAGAGCCCCCGCTTGGTGCTGGGAGGCAGGGTGGGAACAGCTGGGACCCTGCAGGACAAAGGGACCCCAGCCCGGCGGGGGGGCTGCCGGGGGGGCACCTGTTGGGGCAGAGGGGGGGCACCTGTTGGGGTGGGGGTGGGCGCACACAGAGCACATTGTGCAGCGAGGCCGGGGGCTGCTCTGAGCCCACCCTGCCCGTGCCCACCCTGCCCGATGCCCACCTTGCCCAGTGCTAACGTTGCCCGGAACCCACCCTGCTTGGCACCCACCATGCTGATTGCCCACCTTGCCCAGTGCCCACCCTGCCTGTGCCCAGCCTCCTCATTGCCCATCCTGCCCTGTGCTCACCGTACCTCGAGCCCCTCCCTCCCCTGTACCCACCCTGCTTGGCACCCACCATGCTCATTGCCCACCTTGTACCGTTGCCCACCTTGCCCAGCACCCACTCTCCTCATTGCCCACCCTGCCCAGCTCACACCCTGCCTGTGCCCACCCTGCCTGGTGTCCACCCTTCTCGTTGGCCACCTTGCCTGGAGACCACCCTGCCCAGACATCACCCTGCTTGGTACCCACCTTGCTCCAAGCCCACCCTGCTTGACACCCACCTTACCCAGCACCCAGTCTGCTTGATGCCCACCCTGCTCATTGCCCACTTGCCCAGCACCCACTCTGCTCATTGCCCACCGTGTCTGGAGCCCACCCTGCTAGACACCCACTCTGCTGGCTGCCCACCTTGCCCAGCACCCACCCTGCTCGGTACCCACCATGCTCATTGCCCACCCTGCTCGGTGCCCACCTTGCCCAGCACCCACCTTCCTCACGGCCCACCTTTGCCACCACCCACCTTGCTTTGTTGCCCACCCTGCCCAAAGACCACCCTGCTCAGTGCCCACCCCAGTTTAGCTCCAGCCAAGACCTCCCTTTGCCAGTGTTCAGGCGTGGTGATCGTCCCCTCCTGGGCAGGATCCATCCCTCTGGTGTCACCAAATTACGCCCCCAGCCGCGGTGGCACTTGGATGGGCATCGCCCCCCACCCCACAGGTGCCTCCTGGGGGGACCACGACCGCTATGCCCATGCCCGGCTGCTGGCATTGCACGCGCCAGGATCAGCTCCGGTGCTGGGGCGACCGAGCCACCACCCCGAGAGGGACAGGGACCCCCGGGGTGACCGAGGGGACCGTGGGCGAAGGGCAGGGATGCTCTGGTTGTGTTCCCGTGGCACGGCCGTGTGGCACTGCCCTGGCACGGCCACGCCCGAGCGAGCTGGGGGGGCACTGGGAAGGATATGGATATGCTGGGGGGTCACTGGGAAGGGAGAGGGGATGCTTGGGGGGGGTCACTGGGAAGGGAGAGGGGATGCTTGGGGGGGGTCACTGGGAAGGGAGAGGGGATGCTTGGGGGGGGGCACTGGGAAGGGAGAGGGGATGCTTGGGGGGGGGCACTGGGAAGGGAGAGGGGATGCTTGGGGGGGGCACTGGGAAGGGAGAGGGGATGCTTGGGGGGGGGCACTGGGAAGGGAGAGGGGATGCTTGGGGGGGGGCACTGGGAAGGGAGAGGGGATGCTTGGGGGGGGGCACTGGGAAGGGAGAGGGGATGCTTGGGGGGGGGCACTGGGAAGGGAGAGGGGATGCTTGGGGGGGGCACTGGGAAGGGAGAGGGGATGCTTGGGGGGGGGCACTGGGAAGGGAGAGGGGATGCTTGGGGGGGGGCACTGGGAAGGGAGAGGGGATGCTTGGGGGGGGCACTGGGAAGGGAGAGGGGATGCTTGGGGGGGGCACTGGGAAGGGAGAGGGGATGCTTGGGGGGGGCACTGGGAAGGGAGAGGGGATGCTTGGGGGGGGCACTGGGAAGGGAGAGGGGATGCTTGGGGGGGGCACTGGGAAGGGAGAGGGGATGCTTGGGGGGGCACTGGGAAGGGAGAGGGGATGATGGGGGGGTGTCACTGGGAAAAGAGCAGGGAATGATGGGGGGGGGTCACTGGGAAAAGAGCAGGGAATGATGGGGGGGCACTGGGAAAAGAGCAGGGAATTATGGAGGGGCACTGGGAACGGAGCGGGGACACTGGGGGGGTACTGGAAGGGAGTGGGGTTGCTGTGGGGGGGACACTGGGCAGAGACAGGGAATGATGTGGGGGCACTGGGAAAACAGCTGGGATGCTGGGGGCAGGCACTGGGAAAAGAGAGGGAATGATGGGGGGCAGGCACTGGGAAAAGAGCAAGGCTGCTGGGGAAGGCATTGGGAAGGGAGCGTGGATAATGGGGTGGGGTCACAAGGCAGGAACCAAGGATCCTGCGGGGGGGGGGGAATCTCAGGGCAAGGACCAAGGATGCTGGGGGGGGGGGACCAAGGATGCTGGGGGGGTTCCAGGCAAGGACCAAGGATGCTGGGGGGGCGTCTCAGGCAAGGACCGAGGATGCTGGGGGGGGACCAAGGATGCTGGGGGGGTCTCAGGGCAGGGACCAATGATGCTGGGGGGGGGTCCAGACAAGGACCGAGGATGCTGGGAGAGGGGTCCCGTTGGCCCCGCAGACAAAGCCCGGTGCCGCCCAGCACAAAGGATGCTCCGAGCCGGGGCGGGGCCGCCGGGAGCCCCCGCCGAACAATGGGGGCCGGGTCCTTCAGGATCGTCCTCCCCCATAGCATCTTCCCCCCCCCCCCCATCCCGGAGGTCCCCGCTCCTCCACCTGCGCCTCCGCACCATGTCGCGACAGCAGCCCCGACATAGGAACCGGGTGCACTGGGGTGGGGCAGCCCCACCCTGCCGAAGCGAACACCCTACTCCCTATCGCGACATCACCGACTGTCGCGTCCCTTCCCCACCCGTCCTGTCGCGACAGGTGCCTGGCTAAACACGGCGGGAGGCGCACACAGCCCTTCTGCCCCCTCCCCCCAGGCGCCCCATGGCGAGGGTGTTGGGATGCTCACACACACCTGTCGCGACATCCCTGGCTGCCGCGATATGCGCACCTGTCGCGATAAGTCGCACCGGTCGCCAGGTCCCGACGGTGCGGGAATGCCCCATTCCAGCCCATCCCAGCCATCCCAGTCCATCCCATTTCAGCCATCTCAGTCAGTCTCATTCCACCTCAGTCCACTCCACCCCAGATCACCCCATTCCATCCCAGTCCACCCCATTCCATCCCTCCCAGCACATCCCAGTCCATCTCATTCCACCCTAGTTCATCCCAGTCCATCTGTCCCAGTCCGTCCCAGTCCGTCCCAGTCCATCCAGTACCTCCCGCTCCCGCTGCGCTCCCGCACCGGCTGCGCCCGCGATCGCCTCTCGCCTGAACCTGCGTCGCGGTGGGCGGGGCCTGATGGTCACCTCAGCCAATCACCGCCCGCTCTCC
>JAUMJL010001662.1:0-63435 GCA_033558185.1 Dromococcyx pavoninus
GAGCCTGTCGCCATGGCAACGCCTGCCGCCAGTAGGGGCGCTGCGGGCGCTGCTTCCCGACTCCGTGCCCTCGGTGCATCCCGATCACGGGGCTGGGGGGAACACGGGCGGCCGGGGAGCTGCAGGGACTTCCACCAGGCGCGAGTTGTGGCCTCAGCCAGCAGCTGGCTGAGAGAGAGGCCCCGAGCCTGGTGCTCATGCATAAAACTTCCCCTGGCACAACCTGAGAGCATTTCCTAACTGTAAACGTTTCTGGAAATCGGGAAATGTGGGAGCTTAGAAGAACCAGGAAAGCAAAGCCCGGCTAAAATCACACACCTGCAGCTGGAAACTTCTCTTGGACTCAAACCTCAAAGTAATAAATTTGAATGACAACGTTACAGATGTGTCCCACATCCCAACACTCCTGGGGGCTGCGTTGCATGCAGGAAACATCCCTCAGCACAGAAAAGGGCTGGATGGATCATCGAATCAGGGAACGGTTTGGGTTGGAAGGGACTTCATAGCCCATCCAGTTCCAATTCCCTGACATGGGCAGGGACACCTCCCACTGGATCAGGATGCTCAAAGTCCCATTCAACCTGGACTTCAACACCTCCAGAGATGGAATCTGGGGGTTCTGGTTGACATCAAGCTAGAATCATGGAACCAGCAAATGGTTTGCCCACCCAGTTCCAACTCCCTGCCATGCACAGGGACACCTCCCACTGGATAAAGGGGCTCAAAGCCTCATCCAACCTGGCCTTGGACACCTCCAGGGATGGGGCAGCCACCCCTTTCCTAGGCAACCTGTGCCAGGCCTCCTCACTCTCACAGCAAAACATTTCTCCCTAAGATCTCATCTCAGTCTCCCCTCTTCAAGCTTCAAATCATTCTCCCTCACCTATCCCTGCAATCCCTGATCAAGAGCCCCTCTCCAGCTATCTTGGAGCCCCTTTCAGCACTGGAGGCTGCTCTAAGGTCTTCCCTGAGCCTTCTCCTCTCCAGACTGAAAAACTCCAACTCTCTCAAACTTGAGAAGTTACCGTGAGTATTTGCTCTGAAGATCAGTTGTCATTTATGGAATTGTGAAGTTCATTGCTGTTACTAGAAATTCAGTAATCTCCCTTTTTTTGATCCATGGGAAGCTACCGAGAGCTGCTGCAGTAATGTGGGAACTTAAAGGCAAAACTGCTGTATCTTGGTGAAAGTCAAACTCAAAATCACTGAATTTAGCTTAGGGTTGATTTACAGAAACCAAACTGTTGAGCAAGTGATTCCAGTTGCCCAGAGAAAAGGCACCTCATCCGACTCAGCCTGAAGTATTTCACAATGGAAAGGGAAGAGTCTGCCAATGAACACAGGTAGATGGCTTAAAAGAAAACAAAACAGAAAATCACAAAGCCAAACAAGGAAAATCTGTCTGGCCTTGTATGTGATTTGTAAATGATGGAATAAATTAAGAATGATCATTTCTTGATGCCCTCCATTGCAAAGGAGGAGGCTAAAATTCCCTGCTATACCTTTTACTGCTGGCAATCTGCGTGACGCGTTAAACTTGGAAAAGCAGATACTGGAGCAAACTGATAAAATGCTTCTTAAATTAAGTCAAAGAATTGTGAAAGAAAATCGTGCACTTGAGTAGCTAAAAAAGAGTGCCTCTAATGGCAGTTGTTAGGCTGGATTGTCAGTGGATAAATCATGGTGGATTAGGTTTTTTATAGGGAAATCCAAGCTTCCATTTCTAGTGCCTCTTTACGGCTCTTGTGATGAGACAGGACAGGATTGGGGTAGCATTGGGAGAGTAAACTCTTACAAGGGCTCTGGTGGTCACAAAATTTCTGGGTTCCCCCCCCCAGCATGAAATCGTTATAAAATATCCAATGATTTTCAACTCTATTAAGTAAGTTTATAATCTGTTCCCAATTAAACATTACTATAAGAAATAAAATCATCTTAATTCCTCGCAAGTAGACTGGCTCATTAAGGCTCTTGGAAACAAACACCTCAACTTTACTGTCTTAAAAGCTCTTTTGCATTTTCCTTTTTTTGCCTAGTTTCAGGTATCTTTTTGTGGTCTACTATTTGTTTAAATAGACACAACTTTACTCCCAATTATCCTGTGTTCTTCAGCATAGGAGGGACATGGATCTGTCAAGGGTTTAATGTTTGCAATTGTCTCATTTCCCCATGCAAATCCTCTTCCCAAGGGTTTATGTTACAGCGCAACCGCAGCACAGGAGATTGGTGGTGTTGCTGGTCACATTTTCAGGACACTTGGAATCATGGAATGGGTTGGGTTGGAAGGGACCTCAAAGCCCATCCAGTTCCATCTCCTGCCATGGGCAGGGACACCTCCCACTGGATCAGGGAGCTCCAAGCCCCATCCAACCTGGTCTTCAACACCTCCAGGGATGGGGCAGCCACCACTGCTCTGGGCAACCTGGGCCAGGGCCTCCCCACCCTCCCAGGAGAACATTTCTCCCCAAGATCTCATCTCAATCTCCCTTCTTGCAGCTTCAAACCCTTCCCCTCACCCTATCCCTGCTCTCTCCGAGATAAACCCCTTTCAGCACTGGACTCCCCAGTAAAGTGGATAAAACCTGCTGGAGGATGTGTTCAGCAGGGGAGAACGGCTTTGTACCGGGTGCCCTCTTTGCTCCGTGGTCGCGCAGCTACCGCCACCTCACCAGCCCCGGCCCCCTCAGCAGCCGCGACGGGACGCAATGGCGCTCTCCGCTCCTTATGTACTCTCTGGGGGACGGGTGGAGGCGTATGATTGGCTACTCAGCCTGCCAGTCACATTGCTCCGCCTTCTCCGCACGTGCCGGCAGCTTTCACGCGTTCTGATTGGTCGCACCGCGAGCGCGGGCTCCTGCAGCCAATGGGAGGGCAGCGCGGGGCGGGGGGAAATGCGGAGCGGCGCGCGCATGCGCAGCGCTGAGGGGCGGGGGGCGCGCTCTCCCGCGTGAGGCGGCTGCGGGGTCCTTGTGCCGTGCCCGCGGCTCCCGAGCCCCTGCCCGTGTCCTAACGGGGGTCCTGAGGCTGCCTGGTCACCTTGAGGCCAAATCTAAATTTAATCCCTGCTCATGAAGTCCAATAAGGCCAAACGCAAGGTCCTGCAGTGGAATGAGGGCAATCCCAAGCACAGGCTGGGGCTGATACCGAACATGCCAGAAAAATAAACCCTCCTAGACTGGTTTTAAGAAGGAAACATCTTTTATTTCAGTGCTGGCTGCATGAAGGACTATTTTCCATCACTCCTGTAGTGAGACTAGGTGGTTACAGAATATATTTCCCACTTCCATGCATGTGTATAAATTTTCCCAGATATCATACCCATGTTCTGATATTTTTGAGGTACTAATTTTAATTTTATTATCATAGAATCACTTGGTTGGAAAAGATCTTTTTGATCATCGAATCAGCCACCCCGTCCACTACAGAACCAGATCCCTGAGCACCTCATCTGCCCGGCTTTGAAACCCCTCCAGGAATGGGGACTCTACCCCCTCCCTGGGCAGCCTCTGCCAGGGCTTCACAACCCTTTCCATGAAGAAATTGTTCCTCATGTCCAATCTGACCCTGCCCTGGGGCACCTTGAGGCCATTCCCTCTTGTGTTATTCTTGGGAGCAGAGCCCAGCACCCACCTCCCCACAACCTCCTCTCCAGGAGCTGCAGAGAGCCAGGAGGTCTCCCCTCAGCCTCCTCTTCTCCAGCCTAAACAGCCCCAGGGCCCTCAGCCGCTCCCACAACCCCTCTTCTCCAGACCCTTCCCCCCAGCTCCGCTCCCTTCTCCACATGCGCTCCAGCCCCTCCAGGGCCTTCTTGGAGTGAGGGGCCCAACCCTGAGCCCAGGATTACAGGGGTGGCCTCACCAGCGCCAAGTGCAGGGGGACAATCCCTGCCCTCATGAACTTCACAACAGCCAGATCTGTGCTCTTTGGAGCTTTTGAGCCAGCTCTGTCTCACCTTTTGTTTTAGACAGTGAACGGCTGCAAACAAAGGGAGAAACGTGTTCAGAACAGACCACACAACACAAGACTATCATTATTCTTTAAACAGCGTCTGGAAAAACACTATTTAAAAAAAGACGTGGTAAGGAGACATTAGAGGGACTGTCAAAAAACAGAGTTACTCAGATGAAACTGGACTGAAGTTCGTTATAAAACTAATTACATAGAAAACTAATTCTATAGAAAACTAATTCTACTTTAGCTTGAATCAAAATATTCCACTTTTTGTAATAGTAACAACTTCTTGTATCAGGAGGAGAATGAATTGGGAGCAGCCCTGAGCAAAAAGACTCGGGTTGCTGATGGGTGAGAAGCTCCACAGGAGCCGGCACTGAGTGTTCCCAGTCCAGAACTCCCCCCGTGTCCTGGGCTGGATCCAAAGAGTGGGACCAGCAGGGCCACGGAGGGGATTCTGCCCATCTGCTCCGCTCTGGGGAGACCCCACCTGGAGTCCTGTGTCCAGGGCTGGAATCCCCACCAGCAGAAGGAGATGGAACTGTTGGAGCGGGGCCAGAGGAGGCCCCGGAGATGATGGGAGGGCTGGAGAACCTCTGGTGTGAGGCCAGGCTGGGAGAGGTGGGGTTGTTCAGCCTGGAGAAGAGAAGGCTCTGGGGAGACCTTTAGAGCAGCTTCCAGTGCTGAAAGGGGCTCCGGGAAAGCTGGGGAGGGTCTCTTCATCAGGGAGTGGAGGGACAGTACATGGGGGAACAGTTTGAAGCTTAAAGAGGGGAAATTGAGATGAGATCTTGGGGAGAAACATTTTGCTGTGAGGGTGGGGAGGCCCTGGCCCAGGTTGCCCAGAGCAGTGGTGGCTGCCCCATCCCTGGAGGTGTTCAAGGCCAGGCTGGATGTGGCTTGGAGCCCCCTGATCCAGTGGGAGGTGTCCCTGCCCATGGCAGGGGGGTGGAACTGGATGGGCTTTGAGGTCCCTTCCAGCTCAAACTCAAGTGTCCTGTGCCAACAGCTCGCTCCAATTGCCCACAGAGGCAGCCGGACCATGGGCTGGGTGCCCTGGAGCAGCCTCCAGTGCTGACATCAGGGGCCAAGGTCCAGGTGGGGAGTGCCCAGCAGCTCCAGGACAGCCTGAGGCGAGTGGCCGTGTCCCTGTGCTGCACCATGAGGCTGGCGCTGCTCTGCGCCTTCACCGCTGCCATCGCCCTCGTGGCTGAAGCCAACCAGGATGACGAGAAGAAGCTCACACGGGGGAGAGAGGTTGGTTGTGAGTGTGGGGGGGTAAAGCTGGGGAATAATAGGAACGGGAGATGCGAGACTGCAGGGAGAGCACCACGAGGAGGGGGAAACCTCCCCAGGCATGGCATCGCACGGCTCTGGCACCACGGGAAGCAAACCTTGCACCCCTCACGTATTCCTCAGGGAACACCGGCTGCTCTGTCACCAGCACCCTGCGCTGAGCCCCTATATGGGAGCAGGACAAGTCCTGTGAGAGCAGCTTGTCCACCCTCCCACTTCCCTGTGCTGCTGTGGGCACCAGTGGGGCTGAAAACAGGCTCGGGACGCCGCGTTCCAGCAGAGCTCTTCACCCCCGGGGGCAGACGTGGTGGTGGGGCTGCGCTCTGCAGGCGTCCCGGGAGCCGTGGGCACTGCCAGGACTCCTCTTGCAGCCGCAGCGCTTGCACAACCGGCAAACATTCCATCGGGGGTGGGGAGGGGCTGAGCAGGGGAGGAGGGGGGCGGTGGCAGACACGGGTGGTCCAGGGATACTGATGGTCCAGGGACATGGGTGGTCCAGGGCTGCTGGTGGTCCGGGAATATGGGAGGTCCAGGATGTAGGTGGTCCAGGGACACGGGTGGTCCAGGGATGGTGGTGGTCCAGGATGTGGGTGGTCCAGAGCTTCTGGTGGTCCAGGGACACGGGTGGTCCAGGGCTATTGGTAGTCCAGGGACACACATGGTCCAGGGCTTCTGGTGGTCCAGGGACACGGGTGGTCCAGATCTGGTAGTGATCCAGGGATAGGGGTGGTCCAGGGATGTTGGTGGTCCAGTGTATGGGTGGTCCAAGGATATGGGTCATCCAGGTGCTGCGTGGAGGAATGGGATTTGCAGCACAGGATGGTGGCTTCACCATGGAAAGCAAGGGCGAGGGCAGCAGTGGAGAAGGAGGGTGGGAGCAGGTTGTTTCCAAACCAGCCCAAAACACAGCCAGGGCTTGGGTGCCTGAGCAGGGATAGACCAGGAGGAGCGGAGGAGGACCTGGGCACCATGGCAATCCTGTCCTCATCCCAGGGCAGCAGCAAAGGGGACCAGCTGGCAATTTCCCTGTCAGCTCCTGCTCCCAGGGGTGCTCCTTGTCCTCACCTCCCTGCCCACACTCCGACCACCCAGTCCAGAGGTCCTTACAAAGACACCAAAGTGACCCTGGGTGGCAGCGGAGCTGGTAATGACCCTTCCCTCCACAGGGGATGAGCCGGCACCGGAGCCACAGACCCTGCTCTGGGTGCTTCTCCGTCCTGAGCGAGGTGAGCAGCACTGGGACGTTGGCCACACGGCACCACCAAGGTGCCCCCCTGGGGGAAGTGGGGTGTAGGGAGAGGAGGAAACATGGTGCCACCAACTCCTTGGTGTCACCCCAATGGTGTCTGATGGCCCCGTGACACCTGCACACATGTCTCTCCCTGCAGGAATCGCAGTCCATGTCCTGGACCCCAAGTGAGGATGATGAGGTTCAGCTGGGCACGCGGGTGCGTACAGAGCCAGTGGTGGAGGATGAAAGGTCTGGAGATGCCACAATACTCCAGGCAGCCCAGAGGGGTCACCCCACACAGCCCTTCCCATACGCAGCCCCCGGGCATGTCCTCCACCCCAGACAGGCTGTCCCAGGCCACCCCATTGCCCAGGGCTTGGTGTGACTTCGTGCTTGCTCCCACAGGAGAGCAACAGGATGGAGGACATGGAAGCAGTCAAGCCCATGAGACCCTCTGGCAGTGAAACCCTGTCAGGACAGGTAACAGATCTTGGAGCCCCAGCAGGGTCACCAGGATCCTCAGCAGGTCAAGGGAGGGGATTCTGCCCCTCTGCTCCACTCTGGGGAGGCCCCACCTGGAATCCTGTGTCCAGGGCTGGAATCTCCAACAGCAGAAGGGGATGGAACTGTTGGAGCGGGGCCAGAGGAGGTCATGGAGATGATGGGAGGGCTGGAGAACCTCTGGTGTGAGGCCAGGTTGGGAGAGTTGGGGTTGTTCAGCCTGGAGAAGAGAAGGCTCCAGGGAGACCTTAGAGCAGCTTCCAGTGCTGAAAGGGGCTCCAGGAAAGCTGGGAAGGGGCTTTTTCCAAGGGCCTGGAGTGACAGGACGAGGGGGAACAGCTATAAATTGGAAGGGGGAGATTGAGATTGAACATTGGAAAGAAATTCTTCACAATGAGGGTGGGGAGGTCCTGGCACAGGTTCCCAGGGAAGTGGTGGCTGCCCCAACCCTGGAGGTGTTGAAGGCCAGGTTGGATGGGGCTTTGAACCCCCTGATCCACTGGGAAGTGTCCCTGCCCATGGCAGGGGTTTGAAACTGGATGATCTTTGAGTTCCCTTCCAACCCAAACCATTCCATGGTTTCATGATTCCATGATTCTATGATCCTCAGCCCCTTCTGCTGGCACCACCAAGCCATGGGGTCGAGGACTCCAGCCATGGTGGGGACCCCCCAGCAGATCCCGCTCTGTCTTGCAGGAGGTGCTGAGCGCCCGGATGTCGCGGCGAGGACGCGGTGGCCGGACACAGCCCTGAGCCAGGGAGAACCAGGGGTCCAGCCTCCCCTTCCCAGTCCTGCAGCACCTGGAGGAGACTGTGACCCCTCCCAAGGGCACAAGTGACCCCGTGCCCACTCAGCCCCACTGCCTGCCCTGTGCTCCCCAAAGTGCTTCTTGGGGCAAGTCCTCCCCTGCTTGAGAAACCACCAAGTAAAGCCAAGAAACCAGAGGGACTGGGTGCATTTGGAGTGGGGGACGTGGTGGGTGACCCTCCAACAGGGTGACCCTGGTGCTGAGGATGCTGTGCCCACATCAGCCCAGCTCCTACACTGCCCAGGGTGGGGTGTCCAGCCCAGCCCACCCCAGGCACCTCCTCTCCCTGGCGATCACGTCATCTTGTCACACACGGCCGCAAACAAGGGGACTGAGTCAGCCTCAGCCCGTTTGGAGATGACACCAGGCTGGGTGGATCTGCTGGAGGGCAGAGAGGCTCTGCAGAGGGACCTGGAGAACCTGGATCCATGGGCTGAGACCAACGGCATGGGGTTCAACCACGCTCAGGGCCAGGTCCTGCCCTTGGGCCACACCAACCCCAGGCAGCTCCAGTCTTGGGGAAGAGGGGCTGGAAAGGTCCCTGGAGGAGAAGGCCCTGGGGGTGTTGGTTGCCAGCGGCTGAAGAGGAGGCAGCAGTGGCCCAGGTGGGCAAGAAGGCCCCCAGCACCCTGGCTTGGCTCAGCCCTGGGGTGGCAGCAGGAGCAGGGAAGGGATGGTCCCCATGGACTTGGTGAGGCCACATCTCCAAGCTTGGGCTCAGGGTTGGGCCCCTGACTCCAAGAAGGCCCTGGAGGGGCTGGAGCGCGTGCGGAGAAGGGAGCGGAGCTGGGGAAGGGTCTGGAGAAGAGGGGTTGTGGGAGTGGCTGAGGGCCCTGGGGCCGTTTAGGTTGGAGAAGAGGAGGCTGAGGGGAGACCTCCTGGCTCTCTGCAGCTCCTGGAGAGGAGGTTGTGGGGAGGTGGGTGCTGGGCTCTGCTCCCAAGGGACAGGAGATGGGACGAGAGGGAATGGCCTCAAGGTGCCCCAGGGCAGGGTCAGATTGGACATCAGGAGAAATTTCTTCACTGAAAGGGTGGTCAGGCCCTGGCAGAGGCTGCCCAGGGAGGTGGTGGAGTCCCCATCCCTGGAGGGGTTTCAAAGCCCTGAGGTGCTCAGGGATATGGTTCTGTAGTGGACAGGGACGGTTGGACTCAATGATCTCAAAGGTCTTTTCCCACCAGAAGATTCTAAAGTTCTAAATGCAGACCTGTGCCCATCCAGCACTCTGGGGTCCCCCGTGACATGGGGTCAGGGTGGCACCGGAATGATCCCCTCTCCTGCTCCCATCCCTCCCTCCCTCCCACCTGGCACTGCCCACCCCGTGCCCACACCCAGCCCTGTCTGCCCAGCGATCACTGCCCCTCACCCCCCGGTCCTGCCCAGCATCCCCCAAACTGGTGGTGGGACAGGGGCATAACTGGAGGGTGTGGGGACAGCCCGGTACCACATGTGGCCCCAGCCTGGTGGCTCGGTGGCCTCTGCTTATTTCTTGCCTCAGGTGGGCAGCCAAGGACAGGGACCCCCACCCTCTGCCTAATTAGCACTAATGAAGACAATAACAAGAAGCAACGGGAGCAGCCACACCAGTTGATGGGCTCCCAGGCAATGGGAGCTACTGGGACTTCGGAGCTGATCGGGCTGTAAGGGCACAGGGGGTGGGGAGGATATGCAGGGACTGGGGTCCTCTGTGTCCCCCATCTGTGTGTCCTGTCCGTGTGTCTCTGGCACCTGGGCTCAACTTCGCTGCTGATAAACTCCTCGGGACTTTCCACCACTTCAAGGTTACCAGTTCTCAGCTCATTATCAAACTCTGTCAAGGCCTCTGTGTTATTCTCTGTGTTACTTCCCAGGTTTTAACCCTACATCTCCCCCTTTTCGTTTTTCTACCATCATGACCAGCTGTACTGATTTTTTGAACTACGTTTTGCAGGCAGGTCATTATACATGGGATCAACAAATTAATATTAAAATCAATCTGCCAGTTATTATCAAATTATCTGCCAATTATTATCAAATTATTTGCCAATTATTATAAAATTATTTGCCAAAACTTTTAATCAATCACTAATTACCCATCATTTTTTTCCCCAAATCCTTTAACCAACTATTAATTAGCTACTTGTCTAAACTCCAGTCTCCCAATCCTCATGGATCAGGGTTTGTGGGTTTTTTTGGTTGGTTTTTTTTGTGAATCGTTAGTAAGTGATCAGATAAATTCATACAACACATCCCCTTATTCCTCACAGTCGTGACCTTGTGCTTAACAACAAAAATGAATAGCAGTGTCTAACAGAATCTAAATCTACTAACGAGTTAGCTAACAAGTTGTTTAATCAACCTGGAATCATTCAGAAATCCTGGCACTGAACTAAAATCTGACAATGGTACCGGTCAAGGTAAGTCACATTTTTTTCTTCCATCTATCTGCATCCATGACGTCGTTGTTGGCCAATTCACCAGGGGTGCAATAGATCAGCACCAACAGGTTGTGGAGTCGTGGTATCATCTTCTGGGATTGTGTTGCTCACAAGGGAGGGTCGAACACAGCGGGCAGGAATCCACTGGGTACCCTGATCTACAATGATACCAGCATAACCTCTCCCCCAGGTTATTAACTCAAAGGTCCTTCCCATTTTTGTGATATTAATGACTTGACCCATACCCGTGGCTTGTCTCTGCGTGGTCTCATCTCAGATGATGACAAAGAACAAAACTGCTGTACTGTGGCAGGTTCGGTTGCTGTCTCAGGAATGTTCACACAGCTCAGGGTATGCACTGTCGTTGCGGGGGTTCTCCCAACATCCCCCCTTTTTGTTTTTCTAGCATGCTCCTTAGGGTTGCGTGTGTTCTCTCACAGTATCACAGTATCACAAGGTTGGAAAGGACTTTTGAGATCATCAAGTCCAACCTATAACCCAACACTAACACCAACACTAACACCAACCATCATCTAAACCATGGCACTCAGTGCCTCATCCAGTCTCCCCTTAAACACCTTCAGGGTCGGTGACTCCACCCCCTCCCTGGGCAGCTCATTCCAATGGCCAATCACCCTTTCAGTGAAGAACTTTTTCCTAACATCAAGTCTAAACTTTCCCTGACGAAGCTTGAGTCCATGCCCTCTCGTTCTGTTACTGATCACCTGAGAGAAGAGACCAACCCCTGCCTGACTACAACGTCCTTTCAGGTAGTTGTAGAGAGCAATAAGGTCTCCCCTGAGCCTCCTCTTCTTCAGACTAAACAGCCCCAACTCCCTCAGTCGCTTCTCATAGGGCTTATGCTCCAGCCCCTTCACCATCTTCGTTGCCCTCCTCTGAACATATTCCAGCATCCTGACATCTTTCCCAAACTGGAGGGCCCAGCACACAGTATTCAAGATGAGGCCTGACCAGTGCTGAGTACTGGGGGGGATGATAACTTCTCTGGTCCTGCTCGCCACACTATTCCTGATGCAGGCCAGAATGCCATTGGCCTTCTGGGCCACCTGGGCACACTGCTGGCTCATGTTGAGCTTCCTGTCAACCAGCACTCCCAGGTCCCTTTCTGCCTGACTACTCTCCAGCCACTCTGTCCCCAGATATTGTCTCTCAATAATAGCTTGGCCTTGGGGGGAGTTTGCAATGCCAAGAACATGTTGCACCCCCACTGAGCAAAGAAGGACTGCGCGGTTCGGCTGGTGCAAGCCGGGCCGTTATCTGGTTTGACTTGTTTAGGAACACCGAGAACAGTGAACGATCCTAAGAGATGTGTGATCACATCCTTTGCTGATTCACCAGTTCAAGCCCTTGCCCAAATGGCATGAGAAAACATATCTACTGTAACATGTACATATCTCTGTCTCCCAAATTCAGGAATGAGTCACATCCATCTGCCATAGCTGTAAGGCAGACAAACCACGAGGGTTTACTCCTCTGGGTAAGGTATTTGCAAAAGGATGACAATCAGAACAAGATTGAACAACTTGGCGAGCTTGAGACCACGAAATTTGGAATTGTCATCTCAGGGCTCTGGCTGAGTGGTGAAAAAAGGCATGGGACATAACTGCTTGCTGCATAACATCAGGAACTGGAGGCACCCAGGCGGGCGTTGTTAAATGATCTGCTCACCTGTTACCTTCCACCCAAACCCCAGGCAATTGTGGGTGTGATCGGATATCCATGACATAAAAATCATGACGACGAGTGTTTACTGGAAACAGCAATCTCTTAAATACCAAAAATAAGCGTTCATTTTTCAGTTCTTTGAGCCATGCGTTTGATGTGGAATTATAAATGTAAATTGTCTCAAGGCTTTCGGAGTCAGAGAACCTCTTCTCCTCTGCTTGTAAGATAGATTGCAGCTGGTGTTCGGACACGGGACGCTGTGGCCAATGTTCGGGCTCATTACACTCCCAGCCTTCCCAAGGTGGGGCAGTCGGTATCTCCTGGCTTGTTCCGCCATCTGTGAACCCTCCAGAGCTGCCGCTGCTTCTGTCACAACTTTTTTTCCTCTTTTATGTTCCAGCAGTGGCTCTACGATTATTCTCCATGTTGTTACTAAACCAGCTGCCGGGCTTCTCCCTGCGTGGCAGCATCCCAAAGTTTTCTTTCAAGTCCTCCCAAGTTCCTATGTCAGAAATGTTCGCTACATCTACACCTTCCTGACTTCGCCTTATCCACGCTAACATGAATTTCAGTTGCGTTTTGTCATATTTAACTCCCTGTTTTGAAAGGATCCTTTTAAAAATATTTACTACCGATTGTTCCTCAGCTGTCACACTATTTCCCATAGCTCCTGGTTGTGTCTCACCTGTCCTGCAGGTAAGGTGACACCTGGATCCTTCATCTCTCTGCCGCTGGTTAGAATTCACAACTGGGCGGCGCTGCCGGTCGCTCTCTCCCAAGGTTCCTTCCCGTCTCTGGTCCCAATCGATCAGGTCTCAGTCAGGTCCCTGTTTCGGGCACTGTTTGTGGCGGATAAGACACGGACCCCAATGCAGGTTCAAAATGAAATCCGAATCAGAATCACTTATTTGTAACACAGATTGCTCTTTTATAACAATCCCTTTGCAAAGTCATTGTCCAGCGCCAATTTAACATCGGTGATTGGGTTAAAACACTCGTGCACCTGCCTTGAGCTGTTTCTTAATTGGCAGCACAAATTCTGTTTTTCTTTACCTAATCCCTGCTGATAAACTCCTTTCACCACTTCAAGGTTACCAGTTCTCAGCTCATTATCAAACTCTGTCAAAGCCTCTGTGTTATTCTCTGTGTTACTTCCCAGGCTTTAACCCAACATCCAGGTTCCTCACCAGAGGAGGAGGAAGAGCAGACACTGAGCTCTTCTTTCTGGTGACCAAGGCCAGGAGTCGAGGGAATGGCAGGAAGATGGGCCAGAGGAGGGTTGGGTTGGACACCAGGAGAAGGTTCTTCCCCCAGAGCAGAGAGTGGTGGAGCCCTGGAACAGCTCCCCAGGGAAGCAGTCCCAGCCTGACAATATTCCAGAAGCCTTTGGCCCCAGCCCCACAGGGTGAATGTTGGGGGTGTCCTGTGCAGGGACAGGAGTTGGACTTGATGGGCCTTGTAGGCCCATTCCAACTCAGGTCATTCCATGATTCTATGATCCTTATCCTGGAATACATCCTCCTCTTCCCAGACTCAGCAGAGTAGGATAAATCTAGAATCACAGAATGGAGTTGGAAGGGACCCACAAGGACCATCGGGTCCAACTCCTGTCCCTGCACCAACATAAACTGACAATAATTGCAACACCGCGGCTGCTGAAGACCTTTTGGTGGCAGCAGGAGGGTTGTGATCTCCCTCCAGGATGAGAAATGTGTATGGAGCTTACGTAGATCCTATTTCTGATGCTCTCACCATCAGGATCACAGGTTACCACACGAAAATAATTCTACTCAGGTTCCACCACTGTATGAAAAGAAGGAAACCACTGGAACCCCACTCCAATCACTTTCCTATTCCAGGTAGACTTTTGTCTCTCCATCAAAAAGGTGTGATATTCCAAGCTTCCCTCTACCAGCAGGTAAAATGATTTAGAAGACAAACAAAAAGAGGCAAATTTAGAACTTCATGGCTTTAATCCATTCAGTTTTAATGTTGTTGTTATTAAAAATCAGGTTTCTGCGAATTTACCTGGTATTTTACAAGCAGGAACAAGTGCCCTGAAGGTTCACGGTCTGAGTAACACGAGACATAAATCATGGAATCGTGAAGGTTGGAAAAGACCTCTAAGCTAACCCAGTCCAACCGTCAGCCCAGCCCCACCATGCCTCTAAACCATGTCCTGGAGCACCACAGCCACGCGATTATTGAACCCCTCCAGGGATGAAGACTCCACCACTGCCCTGGGAAGCCTCTACCAGGGCTTGACAACCCTTGCCATGAAGGAATATTTCCTGATATCTAAACTAAACCTCTCATCCTGTCCCTTCTTCCTTGGGAGAAGGGACCAGCACCCACCTCACCACAACGTTCTGCAGACAGCAATGAGGTCTCCCCTCAGCCTTGTCTTTTCCAGGCTAAACAGCCCCAGGGCCCTCAGCCACTCCTTGTATGACTTGTGCTCCAGACCCATAGAAGCAGGGAGGCTCTGCGGAGGGACCTGGTCAGGCTGGATCCATGAGCTGAGACCAACGGGACGGGGTTCAACAAGACCAAGTGCCGGGTCCTGCTCTTGGGCCACACCAACCCCAGGAAGCTCCAGGCTTGGGGAAGAGGGGCTGGAAAGGTCCCTGGAGGAGAAGGCCCTGGGGGTGTTGGTCGCCAGCAGCTGAACATGAGGCAGCAGTGGCCCAGGTGGGCAAGAAGGCCCCCAGCACCCTGGCTTGGCTCAGCCCTGGGGTGGCAGCAGGAGCAGGGTAGGGATGGTCCCCATGGACTTGGTGAGGCCACATCTCCAACCTTGGGCTCAGGGTTGGGTCCCTCACTCCAAGAAGGCCCTGGAGGGGCTGGAGCGCGTGCGGAGAAGGGAGCGGAGCTGGGGAAGGGTCTGGAGAACAGGGGTTGTAGGAGTGGCTGAGGGCCCTGGGGCTGTTTAGGCTGGAGAAGAGGAGGCTGAGGGGAGACCTCCTGGCTCTCTGCAGCTCCTGGAGAGGAGGTTGTGGGGAGGGGGATGTTGGGCTCTGCTCCCAAGGAAGGAGGGATGGGATGGGAGGAAACAGCCTCAAGTTGCACCAGGGGGATTCAGATCGGACATCAGGAAACCTTCCATCACTGAAAGGGTGGTCAGGCCCTGGCAGAGGCTGCCCAGGGAGTTGGTGGAGTCCCCATCCCTGGAAGGGTTTAAAAGACAGGCAGACAGACAAGGAGCTCGGGGATCTGGTTTAGTAGTGAACAGGGATGGTTGGACTTGATGATCTCAATGATCTTTCCCAACCAAACAATTCTATTATTCTAGGAGTCCTCCTCCACAGCAGCACCTGGTCCCACTCCTGATGCTCCACCCACCCAACTGCAGCTCAGGAACAACGAGTGGTCCACACGCTTCAGGTCTGCGCCAGCAGCCCTGGGCACCTTCCGTCCCCATGGGAGGAGCCGGGAAACACCGCCAACGCTCCAACTTTTGTCCAACCTGCTGGTGCCCACAGTCAAGGACAGCAAGAGGAGGTCCAACAGCGTCCTCCGGTCCCTAGGAGGACAAGTTCTGGCTTCCCACCCCCTCTTCTGCTACACTTCCTTCTGTCCACGTCTGTGTCTGTGCTTCAAGGGGTTTCACCGGCACGGGCAGCTGGTTCTCGCAGGGGAAGGGCCCGTTCTGCCGCACGTGCATCTTCTTCTGGTGCACCACCAGGTGGTAGTGCCGCTTGAAAGTCTTCTGGCAGATGCCGCACTGGTAGGGCCGCTCGCCCGTGTAGGTGTGGTGGTGGCGGACAAAGTCAGAAGCCCAGGTGAAGCTCCTGTTGCAGCAGGGACAGACGAGGTGGTTGGTGTGCTGGCGCCGGTGCAGGATCAGGAAGCTCAGGGTGGAGAAGTTCTCCATGCACTCGTTGCACCTGTACATCACTTTCCCAGGAGACAGAGGGTAGAGGCTGGGGCTGGGCTTGCATGGGGCTGGGGGCTGGGCAGCGGGGCTCGGAGCCAAGCTGGAGCGCTCCTCCGTCTCCGAAGGCTGGCAGAAGCCCTTGGCCGCCCGGGCTCGTAGGTGACGCCGTATCTTCTTCTTGGACATGAAGCTGCAGTTGCAGTGCGTGCAGACGTAGGGCACGTAGTTGCTGTGGCTCCGCTGGTGGATGAGAAGGTTGATCTTCAGCAGGAAGTTCTTCCTGCACACGAGGCAGGAGTAGAACTTCTCCCGGGTGGCATTTCGCTGGCACATCGCGGGCCGGCCCGTGCAGGAGGTCTCCATGGGACCTGGCTCTGCTGTGGCTCTGCAGGCACCCGGCATCGCCTCCTTGCCCGGCTCTTGGGGAACGGCTGCTGCTGGATCCTGGCCACCATTCCCTGAATCTCTCACGTCCCCCTCTTCCGGAGCCTTCAAGGACATTTCAGGCACTGCCGGCTTCTCCGCAGCGACCTCCTCCTGTGGGATCTCCGTGGGGATCCCCACCTCAGCATCTGCTGGAAGATTTCCAGAATGCAAATATGACTCTTCCACACAGTTTTGAGGAGAAGGCATGGACAGCAAGGAGCCTTCCTCCCACCTCAGTGTCACCTCCCACCCCCTCCCCAGATGGGACCCCACAATCTCAGCCCCGCTCTCCTCTTTTAGCTCTGAGTCTTCACGCCAGGGCCACTGTGGCCCATCGCTGCAAGCTTGCTCACTTCTGCCTGGGAGGACTCACCTCTGGCTTGTGAGATGTTCTTCCATTTAGCTCCACTGAGGATCTCATAGAGGTAAGAGAAAGGGTTTGGGTGGTGCCTCCTCCTTGGGATGAGCTCAGAGATGAAGACAATGAATCGTAGAATCATAGAATGGATTGAGTTGGAAGGGACCTCAAAGCCTATCCATTTCCAACCCCCTGCCATGGGCAGGGACACCTCCCACTGGATCGGGGGCTCCAAGCCCCATCCAACCTGGCCTTGAACACCTCCAGGGATGGGGCAGCCACCACTGCTCTGGGCAACCTGGACCAGGGCCTCCCCACTGTCATCGTGAAGAATTTGTCCCGATGTCCAATCTCAATCTCCCCCTTCCAATTTAAAGATGTTCTTCATTGTCCCATCACTACAAACCCTTGGCAAAAGCCCCTCCCAGTTTTCCTGGAGCCCCTTTCAGCACTGGAAGCTGCTCTGAGCTCTCCCCACAGCCTTCTCTCCAGGCTGAACAACCCCAACTCTCCCAGCCTGGCCTCACACTAGAGGTTCTCCAGCCCTCCCATCATCTCTGTGGCCTCCTCTGGTCCCGCTCCAACAGCTCCATCTCCTTCTGCTGGTGGGGATTCCAGCCCTGGACACAGGACTCTAGGTGGGGTCTCCCCAGAGCGGAGCAGTGGGGCAGAATCCCCTCCCTGGCCCTGCTGGTGCAGCTTTGTGTGCAGCCCAGGACACGGGGTTTCTGGGCTGGAAGTGCTCATTGATGGCTCACCTAGATCTTCTCAAACATCTCCACACCTGTCTTCTCCAGCCAGTTTCCCGAGCAGAAGCAGCAGTGAAAACATCATTTGGCCTGTGTCCAGTCATGGAGAGAGCTGGGAACTGGCTGGTTGCCTCTCCATGGCATCGGGGGCATCCGTGCAAGCTGCCAGCCTTGCCCTCTGCATGACTTTGGTCACCAGGAGACTTTTGTGAACACTCAGCTGAAACCCACCTGTGAAACTGAGGACAACAGAGCTTTGTCAAGGGGAGCAGCCAGAGAAGAAGAGTAGATGCTTCAAAAAACTCAGTCTCACTGGAATCAACCAGCTCAGGCTCGGAGTTCTTATCCTGGAGAGATTCAGGGACAGGTACTAGGCACCAGGTACAGTGGTGCCAAGGTGGATCCTAATCCTACTTTGCTTGGATTTTTAGGATAAATTCAAAAGAGCCTTTAACGCTGAGTGGTGGAGATTCTCTCCTCTCCTCTCCTCTCCTCTCCTCTCCTCTCCTCTCCTCTCCTCTCCTCTCCTCTCCTCTCCTCTCCTCTCCTCTCCTCTCCTCTCCTCTCCTCTCCTCTCCTCTCCTCTCCTCTCCTCTCCTCTCCTCTCCTCTCCTCTCCTCTCCTCTCCTCTCCTCTCCTCTCCTCTCCTCTCCTCTCCTCTCCTCTCCTCTCCTCTCCTCTCCTCTCCTCTCCTCTCCCCTCCTCTCCTCTCTAGAAGCTGTGCGGTGGCGCCTTCCTCGTGCTCTCTGTGACCACACAGTTCCTCTGGTGCCAATGGATCGCAGAATCATAGAATCATAGAATTACCCAAGTTGGAAGGGACCCACAGGAACCATTGATCCAACTCGTGGCCCTGCATAGGACACTCCCAATATTCACCCCGTGGGGCTGAAGGCCTTGGCCAAAGGCTTCTGGAATATTTTCAGGCTGTGACTGCTTCCCTGGGGAGCTGTTCCAGTGCTCCACCACCACCATGCTCTCCTGATATCCAACTCAACCCTCCCCTGGCCCATCTTCCTGCCATTCCCTCGACTCCTGGCCTTGGTCACCAGAGAAAAGAGCTCAGCCTCCGCTCCTCCCTCCTCCGCTGGTGAGGAGGTCCCCCCTCAGTCTCCTCCATCTGCACAGACCCAGTGCCTTCAGCATCTCCTCAGATGGTTTCCCCTTTAGGTCCTTCCCCAGCTTTGTGGCCTCCTCTGGACACTCTCCAGTACTTTGGTGTCCCTTTTATCCTGTGGTGCCCAAACTGCCCCAAATATTCGAGGTGGGACCTCCACAGAGCAGAGTAGACAATCCCCTCCCTCTCCTGGCTGTCGATGCTGGGCTTGATGCCCTCTTGGCTGCCAGGGCTCACTGGTGGCTCACGGTCAATTTGACATCAACCAGAAGCCCCAGGTCCCTCTCTGCAGGGCTGTTCTGCAGCCTCTTTCACCCCAGTCTGTGTCCATCCAGGGTTGCCGTGTCCCAGGTGCAGAACCTGGCACTTGCCCCTGCTAAATTCCATGCAGCTGGTGGTTGCCCAGCTCTCCAGTCTTCTCGTGATAGAGGAGGTTCTGCCTCTGGGTAAAGCGCTTTGGGCACTCATTGCACTGGAATGGCCTCTCGTCCATGTGGATCTGCTGATGCTGGATCAGACAGGACGGGTGGCTGAAGGTCTTCCCACAGTGAGCAACAAAGGACCCCTCTGGTCCGACCCGAGTGGATGCACCAGTGGACAATGAGGGTTTTCTTTTAGGAGGAGTACTCCTGACACGTGTCACACCTGTAGGGCCTCCTCCACAGGTGGCCCCTCTGACTCAGTTTGTAGGTCCCAGTGGTGTGGATGCTTTCCATGCACCTGGGACTGCCGTGCACCTCGTCCGTCCTGGGACGCTGCCCTGGGCCTTTGCGTTCTGATTCTGTCTGAACCTCTCCGTGGCCACACAGCTCCTGCCTTCTACATGGGCCCAGCCTTCCACATGAATACTGCCTTCCACGTGGGTCCTGTGTCCATGTGCCTCCTGTCTTCCCCATGGATCCTTTGGTGCTGCTGATGGAGGAAGATGTCCTCATCTCCAACGTGCCCACTGCTGCACCGTGCGCCGTGGCTCTCCTGGTGATCTGTCAGCGTCTCCTTCAGGCAGAAGCCCTCCTCGCACGCCGCACACGAGTGAGGTCTCTCATTGGCACAATTTTGTCCATAGGATGTGACACCACGGCTTTCACTGAGCCCCTCTTCCCCTGGAGTAGGTGGCACCATTCATGCTCTGGTCTCCCTGCTGCACAGAGGGGTGGGAACAGGGAAAACCAGCTCCTCCAACTCCCTGGATAAGGTCCCAGAGGGCTCCAAGAGCTGGGGGAATTCCTCAGCATCCAGCTGCTCCTTTTTGAATGTTGTCACCTCCTCTGCTGGAGGTGTCAAGAACAACAAAGAGGTGTGAAATGAAAGCCCCCAACTCCTTCCGCCACCATCCATGAGGCCAACACACCCACCTTCCACAGGGAGCGTGAAAGGCAGCTGGAAGAGAGGATCCAAGCGGAACGCACAGGGATGTTTCCCGTTCAGCTGGCTGAGCAGCGATGGGGAGAAGCCACGAGGAAGGGGGAAGAGGGAATTGGCCTTCCAAGTGCAGCACTTTCCAAAATGATGGAATCATTACATTTGGAAAAGGCCTCTCAGCTCATCCAGTCCAACCATCAACCCAGCCCCACTGTGCCTGCTAAACCACGTCCCAAAGAGCCACAGCCACACAGTTTTTGAACCCCTGCAGGGATGGAGACTCAACCACTGCCCTGGGCAGCCTCTGCCAGGGCCTCACCGCTCTGGCAGTAAAGGAGTTTTCCATAATATCCAACCTAAAACTCCCCTGGTACAACTTGAAGCCATCTCCCCTTGTCCTATCACTTCTCACTCAGGAGGAGAGACCAGCACCAACCCTGCTACAACCTTCTAACTTAAGTGGGGCTGTTCAGCCTGGAGCAGGGGAGGCTGAGGGGAGACCTCATCGCTCTCTGCAACTGCCTGAAAGGAGGTTGTGGTGAGGTGGGTGCTGGGCTCTTCTCCCAAGTGACAGGCGAAAGGACAAGAGGAAATGTTGCACCAGGGCAGGTTCAGATTGGACATCAGGAAAAATTTCTTCACCAGAAGTGTTCTCAGGCCCTGGCAGAGGCTGCCCAGGGAGGTGGTGGAGTCCCCACCCCTAGAGGGGTTGCAAAGCCGGGCAGGTGAGGTGCTCAGGGATCTGGTTCTGTAGTGGACAGGGATGGTTGGACTCAATGATCTCAGAGGTCTTTTCCAACCAGATGATTCTATGACTCTGATTCCTTTCCATCTCCGGCCTTCATTTTCCTTCTCCTAATGTAAGGAACTGATAAGGAGGTTTGCCTCAAACAGCTCCAGATGGGACATTGTCACGGCTCCAACCCAGACGCCCAGACTGATGGCTGAAGCCGGGACAGGAGGTCAGGTTTGGAGATGGTGACTCCTGTTGAGGAACAGAGTTGTTAAGGTTTCTTAAATCAAAATTCCTGCTGTGTTCACGGTAAGGAACACACCCAGCTGCGCTCCCCAAGCTGGCTTCATCGGCCACCACACAGCACCTGGCAACATGGAGAACCTTCTGCACAGCCCCCTGGGAGACCCAACTCTGGCAACCAACACCACGTCAGTGGGGAAAATCCCCGTGGGCTGAGGGAATCACAGAATGGTTTGGGTTGGAAGGAACCTTAGAGCCCATCCAGTTCCACCCCCCCTGCCATGGGCAGGGACACCTCCCACTGGATCAGGGGGCTCCAAGCCCCATCCAGCCTGGCCTTCAACACCTCCAGGGATGGGGCAGCCACCGCTTTCCTGGGCAACTTGGGCCAGGGCCTCCCCACCCTCCGAAGAAAACATTTCTTCCTAAGATCTCATCTCAAATTCCCCTCTTTCAGCTGAAAACCATTCCCCTTGTCCTATCTCTGCACTCCCTGATCAAGAGCCCCTCCCAGTTTTCCTGGAGCCCCTTTCAGCTCTGGAAGCTGCTCCAAGGTCTCCCTGGAGCCTTCTCCTCTCCAGGCTGAACAACCCCAACTCTTCCAGCCTGGCCTCACACCAGGCTGGTTCTCCAGCCCTCCCATCATCTCCATGGTCTCCTCTGGCCCTGCTCCAACAGCTCCATCTCCTTCCTGTGCAGGAGGTTCGTTCCTTAGCGAGCCAGGACTATCACCTTGGGATGTCCTCTGTCTGGTGACACCACCACACAAACATTGCAGGCTGTGCTGGCGCCAGGCACTGCAGGGAGCGGTGCAGCCGCTGCCCAAACCCAGCGAGTGCTGGAGATGCAGGGACTGGATGTGACGCGAGCTGGGTCTGTGCTGCCCTCAACAACAGGCACCGACTCCTCCGTATTTGTCCAGGTTTACCTCTCAGGAGTGGGAAAAAAGCCCCCAAAACAGAGCTGGACCAGAACTGCTGATAATTGATCTAAAAATTCATAGAATCATAGAATCATCTGGTTGGAAAAGACCTTTGAGATCACTGAGTCCAACCGTCCCTGTCCACTACTGACCCAGATCCCTGAGCACCTCATCTGCCCGGCTTTGAAACCCCTCCAGGGATGGGGACTCCACCCCCTCCCTGGGCAGCCTCTGCCAGGGCCTCACAACCCTTTCAATGAGGAAACTTCTCCTGATGTCCAATCTGACCCTGCCCTGGGGCACCTTGAGGCCATTCCCTCCATCTCATCCCCTGTCCCTTGGGAACAGAGCCCAGCACCCACCTCCCCACAACCTCCTCTCCAGGAGCTGCAGAGAGCCAGGAGGTCTCCCCTCAGCCTCCTCTTCTCCAGCCTAAACAGCCCCAGGGCCCTCAGCCGCTCCCACAACCCCTGTTCTCCAGACCCTTCCCCAGCTCCGTTCCCTTCTCCGCACACGCTCCAGCCCCTCCAGGGCCTTCTTGGAGTGAGGGGCCCAGAACTGAGCCCAGTACTCATGATGCTTACACAGAGAGATGAGGTTTGTTCTTCCCTCCCAGCATGTTTTTGTGCAGCTCCCTCTGCCTTTCCTCCAGATTCTCCTATGCTGGTGCAGAAAAGTAAGGGACATTGCTTTGGAACCTCACCAGGACCTGCAACTGCAAAAGAGGCACAGTGGGCACCTGGTCTGGAACCTGGAGTTGGTGGAACATCCTTAGGAAAAGCCCTCCTTTCCATGTATCCCTGCTGCTGTGCATCAGAAGCTCAGAGAAGAAAATCCTGCCTTGGAGCATCCTCACGACACAAAGGGAGCAACAGGAGCAACGACCCAGAGCTTCAAATTAAAGAATTTGCTAAGAATGAATTGTGAATTCCACAGTGTTCTTACCTCCACGTGCAGAACCTGGTCCCATGCGGAAGGCAGGGACACCTCCCACTGGATCGGGGGCTCAAAGCCCCATCCAACCTGGCCTTCAACACCTCCAGGGATGGGGCAGCCACCACTGCTTTGGGCAACCTGGGCCAGGGCCTCCCCACCCTCACAGGAGAACATTTCTCCCTCAGATCTCATCTCAATCTCCCTCCTTCCAGTTTCAAAGCATTCTCCCTTGTCCTATCCCTGCACTCTCTGATCAAGAGCCCCTCCCCAGCTTTCCTGGAGCCCCTTTCAGCATTGGAAGCTGCTCTAAGGTCTCCCCAGAGCCTTCTCCTCTCCAGGCTGAACAACCCCAACTCTCTCAGCCTGGCCTCACACCAGAGGGGCTCCAGCCCTTGGATCATCTTTGTGTCCCTGTTTCTTTACTGCCTTATTCTTCTGTAAAATCACAATCTTTAGGTTTTGTTTTGGAGAGGATCGTGATATGATAGGATCCAATGACAGGAACCGAGGGAATGGCAGGAAGATGGGCCAGGGGAGGGTTGGGTCGGACATCAGGAGAAGGTTCTTCACCCAGAGGGTGGTGGAGCCCTGAAACATCTCCCCAGGGAAACTGGCTGTCCCAGCCTGAGAATATTCCAGAAGCCTTTGGCCAAGGCCCTCAGCCCCACGGGGTGAATGTTGTCGTTGCCCTGTGCAGGGACGGGAGTTGGGCCTTGTGGGTCCTTTCCAACTCAGGCCATCCTGTGGTTCTGTGATTCTTACCAACAGCAGGTGACCAAAGCCATTACAGGCTACGCGGTTCCTGCACGGTTCACCCAAAGTTTTGGTCCTTATGAGCCCTCACGAGACCTCACATTGGAGCTCCACGAAGCAAAGCAGCCCTGGTCACCACCTCCCTGCTGTGTCCCATCCCCCAACCCAGAGCCCTCAATGGGCCATTTATTCCCTTGGGGATTTTGCCCTTGGGAGGAACCTGCAGGATCCAGGAATTCTTGTTCTTCTGAAGGTTCTCCTTGTTTTTCACGTGGCACTGGAGCTGCCTGTACTCCTGGATAGTGGATAGGGTTCCCTGCACGACCAGCTTGCTGTCCATCTGGTTCCCAAACCCACCACCGCTTTCTCACGGTCAAAGAACTTCTTCTTGGTGCTCCAGGTTGTGGACGCGAGATGTGGGCGTCCATGCTCTGGTCAACCACCTGCACAGCCACCACCGCCATCCACAGTGAGATGCTGGGGCCACTCAGCCTCGGGGCTTTGCTGGATGCTGGTGGGGGAGCCCCCTGGGAAGGAGAAGCTCGTTTGGTGTGGGGACTCCATTGCTGCCCCTCAAAGATGGGCACAAACAAGCCCAGGGTGGGACAGCTCATGAGTCAGAGAACGGGTCACCCCCAAACCCACCAACAGGCCCCCAATGGCCCTTAAGTGACCCCCAGGCCCACTTCCAGCCCCCATTGCCCCACTTCCAGCCCCCTAAGTGGCCCCATAGCTCATCCCCCCCCCCCCAAGCCACTTCTCAGACCCCAATGACCCCTAAGTGACCCCCCAGACCCACCTTCAGCCCCCATGTCCCCCCAACAGCCCCCAAGTGACCCCACAGGCCAACTTCCAGCCCCCATTGCTCCCCAACAGCCCCTTAAGTGGCCCCACAGATCATCCCTGGCCCTCAGACACCCCTCAGCCCCACAACAGCCCCGAAGTGACCCCCTGATCCACTTCCAGCCCTGATTGTCCCCCAACAGACCCCTAAGCAACCCCCATAGCTCATCCCCGGCTCCCCAAGCCACCTCTCAGCCCCTCAGTGATCCCTTAAGTGACCCCACAGGCCAACTTCCAGCCCCTCTTGCCCCCCAACAGCCCCCTAAGTGGCCCCATGTCTCATTACCATCCCACACACACTCCTCAGCCCCACAACAGCCCCACAACTGAATGAGTCCCACAGAGGGGGTCCCAATGCCAACCCCCCATGGGGCTGCTGGGGGGACTGGGGGTGGGTCTGTGGTGGGAGGGAGCTGGGTCAGGGTCTCCTGATCCCAACCACAGGACACCGAGTTCGGCCTCCCCCCCCCCCCCCCCCCAAGGCCACGGCGTGCAAGGCTTGGTCTCTCCCCACACGAGTCCCCAACAGATCTGGAAGGTCTGAATTTGCTGAGTTCTCCTGTACTGGGTGCACCTGGATTGGGGCAATCCCAAGCACAGATCCAGGTTGGGTGGAAAATGGATTAAGAGAACCTTGAGGAGAAGGATATGGGGTGCTGGATGTGAGAAGCTCCACATGAGCCAGCAACGTGTGCTCCCAGCTCAGAACCCCCCCTGTGTCCTGGGCTGCACCCAAAGCAGTGGGACCAGCAGGACCAGGGAGGGGATTCTGCCCCTCTGCTCCACTCTGGACAGACTCCCACCTGGTCTGGAATCCCCAATAGCAGAAGGAGATGGAGCTGTTGGAGTGGGTCCAGAGGGAGTGAGGCCATGGGGATGATCCGAGGGATGGAGCCTCTCTGGTGTGAGGACAGACTGAGAGATTTGGGGTTGTTAGAGCAGCTTCCCTTCACTGATCACTTCTTTCGAGTGATCAATGACAGGAGCCAAGGGAATGGCAGAAAGATGGGCCAGGGGAGGGTTAGGTGGGACATCAGGAGAAGGTTCGTCCCCCAGATGGGAAGAACTCTGGAACAGCTTCCCAGGGAAGCACTCACACCAAGCCTGACAATATTCCAGAAGCCTTTGGACAATGCCCTCAGCCCCACGGTGTGAATGTTGGGGTTGTCCTGTGCAGGGACAGGCGTTGGACTTGATGGTCCTTGTGGGTCCCTTCCAACTCAGGTCAGTCTGTGGTTCTGTGAATCCAATACTGAAAGAGCCTACAGGAAAGCTGGGGAAGGTCTTGGGAGTGACCCATTCTCTTCTCCAGCTGTTCAGCCTGGAGAAGAGAAGGCTCCAGGGACACCTTAGAGCAGCTTCCAGGACTGAAAGGGGCTCCAGGAAAGCTGGGGAGAAGCTCTGGATCAGGGAGTGCAGGGATAGGATGAGGGGAGATTGAGATGAGATCTTAGGGAGAAACGTTTTGCTGTGAGGGTGGGGAGGCCCTGGCCCAGGTTGCCCAGAGCAGTGTTGGCTGCCCCATCCCTGGAGGTGTTCAAGGCCAGGTTGGAGGGAGCTTTGAGCCCCCTGATCCAGTGGGAGGTGTCCCTGCCCACGGCAGGGGGTTGGAACTGTGTGGTTTTGCGGTCCTTTCCAACCCAACCCATTCTATGATTCTAAGTTGTCATCAGCCAGAACCCCCAGATCCCATCCCTGGAGGCGTTCAAGGCCAGGTTGGATGGCGCTCGGAGCCCCCTGGTGCAGTGGGAGGTGTCCCTGCCCATGGGACAGGGGGTGGAACTGGGTGGCTTTGCGGTCCTTTCCAACCCAACCCATCTCCCGGTTCCCCCGTCCTCCCTCGTGCCACCCAGAGCCCCCCGCCCCACGGCTGGGGGTGCCCCGGGCCGGGCTGGCTGTGCCTGCGCCCCCCTCTCCCCAGCGGGCGCTGCCCCTGCCCGTGGCGGGGGGGGGGGGTGGCCCCGGCTGGTTCTGGGTCTCCTTTTCCCGCCCGAACCCCCCCCCGGGGTCCTCCTCTCCGCCAGGGGGCGCCGGGCGGGGGCTGTGGCGCCGGCGGTGGGGGGGGGGGGCGGCCCCGAGGCTGGCCGGGGCGATGGCGGAGCTGAACTCGCGCCTCGAGGAGCTGGAGAGGCGGCTGCAGAGGGTGGAGGCGGCGCTGAGGGCCCCCCCGAGCCGGGACGGGGCGAGAGGGGCGCGGGGGCGCGGGGTGAGCGCGGGCAGGGGGCGGGGCTGGCGGGTGAGGGGTCACTGAGGCGGTTTGGGGGGGCTGGAGGGGGTGAGGGGGGGTCGGGGGTCACTTGGAGAGGTCACTGAGGGGCTGTTGTGGGGGTTCGGGGGGTTTGGGGTCACTTAGGGGAGTCACTGAGGGGCTGTTGTGGGGATTCGGGGTCACTTAGGGGGGTCACTGAGGGGCTGTTGTGGGGGTTCGGGGAGTTTGGGGTCACTTAGGGGGGTCACTGAGGGGCTGTTGTGGGGGTGAGGGGGCTGAGGGGTCCCTCAGAGGGGGTTACTGAGGGGCTGTTGTGGGCGTTCGGGGTCACTTAGGGGGGTCACTGAGGGGCTGTTGTGGGGCCGGAGAGGGGGTTCAGGAGGTGAGGGGTCACTTAGGGGGCTTTTGTGGGGCTTGGGGGGTTCACTTAGAGGTCCGACGGGGGTTGGGAGGCTGGGACATAACTTGGGGGCTGTTATGGGGTTGAGGGGGGGTTGTGGGGCCGGGGGGTCACTCAGGGGCCGTTGGGGGCCTGAGGGGTGTTGGGGGCTGAGAGTGAGTCTGTGGGGCTGGGGTTGGGTTGGGGGGCTGGTGGGTAACTTAAGGGCCATTGGGGGGCTGAGGGGGGGCTTATGGGGCTGGGAGGGCACATAGGGCTCTTGTGGGGCTGGGAGTGGGTTGGGGGCTGAGGGTGAGCCTGTGGGGCTGAGGGGAGGTTGGGGGGCTGAGGAGGGGCTGGGGGGGGTCACTTAGGAGCTTTTGGGGGGGCTGGGAGTGGCTTGTGGGGCTGAGGGTGAATCTGTGGGGCTGGGGGGGTTGGGGGGTCACTTAGGAGGCTTTTGTGGGACTTGGGGGTCTGGGGGGTCACTTAGGGGGTCTTGTGAGGTTGGGGGGCGTTAGGGGTGTGGGGGGTCACTTAAGGGCTGTTGGGGGGCTGGGGGGGGGTGTCACTTAGGGGCCATAGTGGATCTGAGGGGAGGCTGGGGGGGGTTAGGGATGGGGAGGGTTACTTAGGGGCCGGGGGGGGGGCTGAGGGTGAGCCATGGGGACATTATAGGGCTGAGGGGAGGGTGGGGCTGTTGGTGAGCCTGTGGAGCTGGGGTGTCACTTATGGGCCATTGGGGGGCTGGGGGGGGTCACTTAGGGGCTGTTGTGGGGCTTGGGGGTCACTTAGGGCTGAGGGGGGCTTTGGGGGCTGAAGGTGAACTATGGGGCCCTTGTGGGGTTGAGGGGTCACTTAGTGGCCGTTGTGGGGCTCGGAGGTGACTTGGGGGGCTCAGGGTCACTTAGAAGCCACTGTGGGGCTGGATGGTGGTTTAGGGGTCAGGGGGCTTTTGTGGGCCTGGGGAGTCACTTAGGGGGCATTGTGGGGCTGAGGGGGGTTGAGGGGCTGGGGCATAACTGAGGGGTTGGGGGGCTGAGAACCTGTGGGGCTGAGGGGTGGTTTGGGGGCTGGGGGATCACTTCAGGGTCATTGGAGGGCTGAGGGGGAGCTGGGGGGGTGGTTCAGGGTGTGTGGGGTCACCTAGGGGCTGTTGAGGAGCTGGGAGCTCTTGGGGGGCAGTTGAGGGGCTGAGGGGGGATTGGGAGTCACTTTTGGGCCTGGTGAGGGGGAGTTTGAGTGTAGCTTTTGGGGCTGTTGAGGGGCTGAGGGGGAGATTGGGGATCCCTTTTGGGGCCGTTGCAGTGCTGAGGGGGATCTTGGGGGTCCCTTTTGGGGACGTTGAGGGGCTGAGGGGGAGCCTGGAGGGCGGTTGAGGGGTCTGAGGTGGCTTTTAGGAAGCTGTGGGTGAATCCGGGGGGGCTCTTGGGAGCTATTTGGGGAGAGCTTGGTGGGGCTGGGAGTGCGCGTGTGGAACCCTCTACGAGGGCTTTCGCGGAGCTGCTTTTTGGGGTGTTGAAGGGTTGGGGGGTGGTGTCTGTGGGGCCATTTAGGGGGGAGCTGCCCCCTCTTCCAACGTCTGCTCCTCCCAGGTGCCGATAACTTTCGAGGACGTAGCGGTGCAGTTCAGCAGGGAGGAGTGGGCAAACCTGGACGATGAGCAGCAGGAGCTGTACCAGAGCGTCATGCAGGACAACTACGAGACGCTGGTGTCCATCTGTAGGCTCCGCTCCCTCAGCTTTGGTGCTTGCTGCCTGGGGAACTCCCTCTCTCTCAGGGTTAATTTTTCTGGGATCTCCAGCCCTCCGATGAGCCATTCCGTTCCCTGTCCCTGAAGGTTGGCAGGGACACGGGACAGGAAGTGCTTGGTGTCTTCTCCTTGTGGAGAACAGATACGCTGAGCTCCTTGCGTTTCCATCACAGAAATTCCCCTCATTTTTTGCACCACAGAAATTCCCCTCATTTTTTGCACCACAGAAATTCCCCTCATTTTTTGCACCACAGAAATTCCCCTCATTTTTTGCACCACAGAAATTCCCCCCCTTTTTTTCCTCCACAGAAATTCCCCCCCTTTTTTTCCTCCACAGAAATTCCCCCCCTTTTTTTCCTCCACAGAAATTCCCCCCTTTTTTTCCTCCACAGAAATTCCCCCCCTTTTTTTCCTCCACAGAAATTCCCCCCCTTTTTTTCCTCCACAGAAATTCCCCCCCTTTTTTTCCTCCACAGAAATTCCCCCCTTTTTTTCCTCCACAGAAATTCCCCCCTTTTTTTCCTCCACAGAAATTCCCCCATTATTTCCAGCACAGAAATCCTCCCATTTTTTCTGCTGAAGAAATCCCCCCTTTTTTTCCCCACCAGAAATCACCCCTTTTTTTTCCACCACAGAAATTCCCTCTTATTTTACAAACCAGAAATACTTCCCCTTTTTTCCGCTACAGAAATTACGCATTTTTTTTCCGCCACAGATATTCCCCCGCTTTTTTCGACCACAGAAATTGCCCCCTTTTTTCACCACAGCTTTTCTTTTCATTTTTTCCGCCACAGAAATTCCCCCCTTTTTCTGCCACAGAAATTACCTTTTTTTTTTTCCGCCACAGAAATTCCTCCCCTTTTTTGCGCCACGGAAATTCCCCCTTTTTTGCGCCACGGAAATTCCCCCCTTTATTGCGCCACAGAAATTCCCCCACCACAGAAATTACCTTTTTTTTTTCCAAACCAGAAATTCCCCCCCTTTTTCTGCCACAGAAATTCCCCCCCTTTTTCTGCCACAGAAATTCCCCCCCTTTTTCTGCCACAGAAATTCCCCCCCTTTTTCTGCCACAGAAATTCCCCCCCTTTTTCTGCCACAGAAATTCCCCCCCTTTTTCTGCCACAGAAATTCCCCCCCTTTTTTTCCGCCACAGAAATTCCCCCCCTTTTTTCCCGCCACGGAAATTCCTCCCCTCTTTTTCTCCCACAGAAATTCTTCCCCCCTTTTTTCCGCCACGGAAATTCCCCCGCCACAGAAATTACCTTTTTTTTTCCAAACCAGAAATTCTTCCCCTTTTTTTTCCGCCACAGAAATTCCCTCCGTTTTTTTCCGCCACAGAAATTCCCTCCGTTTTTTTCCGCCACAGAAATTCCCTCCGTTTTTTTCCGCCACAGAAATTCCCTCCGTTTTTTTCCGCCACAGAAATTCCCCCCCCTTTTTTCCGCCACAGAAATTACCACTTTCTTTTTTCCGCCATAGAAATTCAACCACTTTTTATCCGCCAGATATTTCCTCTTTCTTTTTACCGCCACAGTAATTCCCCCCTTTTTTACCGCCACAGAAATTCCCCCCCTTTTTCCGCCACAGAAATTCCGTTTTTTTTTTCCAAACCAGAAATTCCCCCCCTTTTTTCCTGCCACAGAAATTACCTTTTTTTTCCACGCCAGAAATTCTTCCCCTTTTTTCTGCCGCAGAAATTCACTCTTTTTTATCCACCACAGAAATTCCCCCACTTTTTTTTCCGCCACAAATACTCCCCCCCTTTTTTTTCCCGCCATAAAAATTCCCCTTCTTTTTTCCTCCAAGGATATTCCTCCTCTTTTTTCCACCACAGAAATTCACCCCCCTCTTTTCCGCCACAGATTTTCCCTTTCATTTTTTTCCACCTCTGAAATTCCCTTTCTTTTTATTCCTGCCACAGAAATTCCCTTTTTTACCACAGAAATTACCTCTTTCCTTTTTCCACCACAGAAATTCCCCCCCTTTTTCTGCCACAGAAATTTCCTCTTTTTTTTCTCCACCACAGAAATTCTTCCCCTTTTTTTCTGCCACAGAAATCCCCCCTTTTTTCCACCACAGATTTTCCGTTTCAATTTTCTTTCCGCCACAGAAATTCCACGCTTTTTTCCCACCACAGAAATTCTTCCCCATTTTTCCATCATAGAAATTCCCTTTTTTCTTCCCGCCACAGAAATTCCTCCACTTTTTTTAATGCCACAGAAATTCCTCCAGTTTTTTTAATGCCACAGAAATTCCTCCACTTTTTTTAATGCCACAGAAATTCCCTCCCTTTTTTTCTGCCACAGAAATTCCCTCTTTTTATTTCTGCCACAGAAATTCCCCCCTTTTTTCCGCCACAGAAGTTCTCTCTTATTTCCCCCCAGATATTCCCCCTCTTTTTTTCTGCCACAGAAATTTCCTCTTACATTTTATGCAACAGAAATTCCCCCCTTTTTTTTCCAACTCACAGAAATTCCCCCCTTTTTTTTTCCAACCCACAGAAATTCCCTCTTTTTTTTTCTGCCACAGAAATTCCCTCTTTTTTTTTCCGCCACAGAAATTCTCCCCCTTTTTTTCCGCCACAGAAATTCCTCCCTCTTCTTTCCACCACAGAAATTCCCTCCTTTTTCCCACCACAGATTTTCCCTTTCGTTTTATTTTTCACCACGGATTTTCCCTTTCCTTGTTTTTCCCCCACAGAAATTCCCTCTCTTTTTCACCTTGCAGAGAACAGACACACTGAGCTCCTTGGTTTTTCATCACAGAAATTCACCCCTTTTTTCCACCCCACAGAAATTCCCCCGTGTTCCTGCTGCAGACATTCCCTCTTCCTCTCTAGATCCTCGTGTGCTTTCACATCGGGCGTGGTGTTGCGCCGTCCGGTTTGTCCTGGCGTGGTGTTGGTCACACTCCCTCGTTGCAGGGCAAGAAGATCTCATGGGCAGACTTTGGGGTGCTTTTTGGTTGGGTTTTCACATGTGTGGCCCTCGCAGATGGAAATCATGGAATCATGGAATGGGTTGAGTTGGAAGGGACCCCGAAGCCCATCCAGTTCCAACCTCCTACCATGGGCAGGGACACCTCCCACTGGATCAGGGGGCTCAAAGCCCCATCCAACTTGTCCGTGGACACCTCCAGGGATGGGGCAGCCACCACTGCTCTGGGCAGCCTGTGCCAGGGCCTCCCCACCCTCATCCTGAAGAATTCCTTCCCAATGTCCAATTTCAATCTCCCCCTTCCAATTTAAAGCCATTCCCTCTTGTTCTGTCACTCCAGGCTTTTGGCAAAAGTCACTCCCAGCTTTCCTGGCGCCCCTTTCAGCACTGGAAGCTGCTCTAAGTTTTCTTTGCCAGCCTAAACAGCCCCAGGGCCCTCAGCTGCTCCCACAACCCCTGTTCTCCAGACCCTTCCCCAGTTCCATTCCCTTCTCCGGATGCGCTCGAGCCTCTCAAAGTCCTTCTTGGAGTGAGGGGCCCAACCCTGAGCTCAGGATTCGGGGTGTGGCCTCCCCAGCGCCGAGTCCGTGGGACTGATCCTGAGCCGTGCAGTTCCTGATGCAGGTTGTCTGTCTTGCTCTTGAACAGACTGTGCCCTCGCCAAGCCTGAGCTGCTGTGTCGGATCGAAAGAGATGAGCTGGACACATCGGTGCAGTCGGGCCCGGACACAGCAGACGTGTCCCTGGAGCCAGCCAGAGGTGAGTGACTCCGGGTGTTTTCTGTGCCAGGATCCAGGCTCCTGGCCACTTCCCAGGGCAGTTGTGGTCCCTGCCCTCAGCTGTAGGGATTGAGGTGTCTCCCTTGATGACTGTGGACAGACAGTGCTGGGAGAGGACAGAGGGAGACAGGGACAGACTGGAGACCCTGACCCAAGAGCTTCTGTGTGCTGTGGAGATCCTGACGTCCTGCAGGACCAGGAGGGGGAGACCCCACAGCCCTGTGCTTGCTCCTCTGAGCTCCCAGCTGGCTGCCCGTAAAGCCAAGTGCTCTTCTCCCCAGAACTGGAGCAGCCAATGTGCCTGGGTGATGATGTTCCTCTGGAGACGAAGAATACAGAGAATCCAGCCAGAGGTGAGTGACACCGGGTGTCTTCTGTGCCTGGCTCCTGGTTCCTGGCCACTCACTGGGACAGTTGTGGTCCCTGCCCTCAGCTGCAGCAGCTCAGGTGTCTCCTGTGATGAGAGAGGACACAGGGACGGCCTGGAGACCCTGACCCAGCAGCTGCTGGGTACTGTGGAGATCCTGATGTCCTGCAGGCCCAAGACAGGGAGAACCCCCATCCCTGTGCTTGCTCCTCTGAGCTCCCAGCTGACTGCCCATAAAACCAGGTGCTTTTCTTCTCCCCAGAGCTGGAGCAGCTGAGCTGTGTAGGTGTTGTTGGTCTTCTGGAGTTGAAGACAGAGAATCCAGACAGAGGTGAGTGACATCAGGTATCTTCCATGCCAGGATCCTTGCTTCTGGCCACTCACTGGGACAGTTGTTGTCCCTGCCCTCAGCTGCAGAGACTCAGGTGTCTCCTGTGATGGGAGAGGACACAGGGACAGCCTGGAGACCCTGACCCAAGAGCTTCTGTGTTCTGTGGAGAGCCTGATGTCCTGCAGGCCCGGGACACTGAGACCTCAAGCCCTGTGCTTGCTCCTCTGAGCTCCCAGCTGGCTGCTCGTAAAACCAAGTGCTCTTCTCCTCCCCAGAACTGGAGCAGCCAATGTGCCTGGGTGATGATGTTCATCTGGAGATGAAGAAGACAGAGAACCCAGCCAGAGGTGAGTGACACCGGGTGTCTTCTGTGCCTGGCTCCTGGTTCCTGGCCACTCTCTGGGACAGTTGTGGTCCCTGCCCTCAGCTGCAGCAGCTCGGGTGTCTCCTGTGATGGGAGAGGACATGGACAGCCTGGAGACCCTGACCCAGCAGTTGCTGGGTACTGTGAAGATCCTGATGTCCTGCAGGCCCAGGAGGCGGAGACCCCAACCCTTGTTCTTGTTCCTCTGAGCTCCCAGCTGGCTGCCCATAAAACCAAGTGCTCTTCTCCTCCCCAGAGCTGGAGCAGCTGAGCTGTGTAGGTGTTGATGGTCTTCTGGAGTTGAAGACAGAGAATCCACCGAGAGGTGAGTGACATCAGGTGTCTTCCATGTCAGGGTCCTTGCTTCTGGCCACTCACTGGGACAGTTGTTGTCCCTGCCCTCAGCTGCAGAGACTCAGGTGTCTCCTGTGATGGGAGAGGACACAGGGACAGCCTGGAGACCCTGACCCAAGAGCTTCTGTGTTCTGTGGAGAGCCTGATGTCCTGCAGGCCTGGGACACTGAGACCTCAAGCCCTGTGCTTGCTCCTCTGAGCTCCCAGCTGGCTGCTTGTAAAGCCAAGTGCTCTTCTCCTCCCCAGAACTGGAGCAGCCAATGTGCCTGGGTGATGATGTTCATCTGGAGACGAAGACAGAGAATCCAACCAGAGGTGAGTGACACCGGGTGTCTTCTGTGCCTGGCTCCTGGTTCCTGGCCACTCACTGGGACAGTTGTGGTCCCTGCCCTCAGCTGCAGCAGCTCGGGTGTCTCCTGTGATGGGAGAGGACACAGGGACAACCTGGAGACCCTGACCCCAGAGCTTCTGTGTTCTGTGGAGAGCCTGATGTCCTGCAGGCCCAGGAAGCAGAGATCCCAACCTTTGTTCTTGCTCCTCTGAGCTCCCAGCTGGCTGCCCATAAAACCAGATGCTTTTCTCCTCCCCAGAACTGGAGCAGCTGAGCTGTGTAGGTGTTGATGGTCTTCTGGAGTTGAAGACAGAGAATCCAGCCAGAGGTGAGTGACATCAGGTATCTTCCATGTCAGGGTCCTTGCTTCTGGCCACTCACTGGGACAGTTGTTGTCCCTGCCCTCAGCTGCAGAGACTCAGGTGTCTCCTGTGATGGGAGAGGACACAGGGACAGCCTGGAGACCCTGACCCAAGAGCTTCTGTGTTCTGTGGAGAGCCTGATGTCCTGCAGGCCCAGGAAGCAGAGATCCCAACCTTTGTTCTTGCTCCTCTGAGCTCCCAGCTGGCTGCCCATAAAACCAGGTGCTTTTCTCCTCCCCAGAACTGGAGCAGCTGAGCTGTGTAGGTGTTGGTGGTCTTCTGGAGTTGAAGACAGAGAATCCAACCAGAGGTGAGAGACACCGGGTGTCTTCCATGCCAGGATCCTTGCTCCTTGTCACTCACTGGGACAGTTGTCCCTGTCCTCAGCTGCAGAGACTCAGGTGTCTCCTGTGATGGGAGAGGACACAGGGACAACCTGGAGACCCTGACCCAAAAGCTTCTGTGTGCTGTGGAGATCCTGATGTTCTGCAGGCCTGGGAGAGGAAGACCCCCCAGCCCTGTGCTTGCTCCTCTGAGCTCCCAGCTGGCTGCCTGTAAAGTCAAGTGCTCTTCTCCTCCCCAGAACTGGAGCAGCCAATGTGCCTGGGTGATGATGTTCCTCTGGAGACGAAGAAGACAGAGAATCCAGCCAGAGGTGAGTGACACTGGGTGTCTTCTGTACCTGGCTCCTGATTCCTGGCCACTCACTGGGACAGTTGTGGTCCCTGCCCTCAGCTGCAGCAGCTCGGGTGTCTCCTGTGATGGGAGAGGACACAGGGACGGCCTGGAGACCCTGACCCAGCACTTGCTGTGTTCTGTGGAGAGCCTGATGTCCTACAGGCCCAGGATGCAGAGACCCCAACCCTTGTTCTTGCTCCTCTGAGCTTCCAGCTGGCTGCCCATAAAACCAAGTGCTCTTCTCCTCCCAGAACTGGAGCAGCTGAGCTCTGAAGGTGCTGATGGTCTTCTGGAGTTGAAGACAGAGAATCCAGCCAGAGGTGAGTGACACCGGGTGTCTTCTGTATCAGGCTCCTGGTTCCTGGTCACTCACTGGGACAGTTGTTGTCCCTGCCCTTAGCTGCAGGGACTCAGGTGTCTCCTGTGATGTGAGGACACAGGACCAGCCTGGAGACCCTGACCCAAGAACTTCTGTGTTCTGTGGAGAGCCTGATGTCCTGCAGGCCTGGGAGAGGAAGACACCCAAGCCCTGTGCTTGCTCCTCTGAGCTCCCAGCTGGCTGCCCGTAAAGCCAAGTGCTCTTCTCCTCCCCAGAACTGGAGCAGCCAATGTGCCTGGGTGATGATGTTCCTCTGGAGACAAAGATAAAGGAGTCTTCCAACAGGAACGTGGAGGAAAGCAGGAGCCTGAAGGCCACAGTGAGCAGCAGTGCACGTGAGTGTCTGGCAGATGTGGCTGATGCCAGGGATCCAGCCCCTGCCTGGCTGTCTTCCCCAGTGTGACAGTTTCTCCCCTTGCTTTCACAGCACACGCCCCTCACGAAGCCCCCGCTGTCCCAGCAGATCTCAGCCAGCCGAGCCCGTCCCCTTCCTTCCCTCTCTCCGTGTGCTGTCATGAAGCGGTGAATCCATCGCCTCCCCCCGCAGCAGGTACTGGGGCAGAGCCCCTCATCCCTCCTCAGTGGGGCTGGAAGCCTGGAGGAGCTCTGCTCTGCTCCAAGAACAGCAGGAGATCTGCATGGGGCTCTGGACCTGGGCCTTTCAGGACAGGATTTCCCACGGGTCGGACAGGTTAAGGAGGGGTCTGACGGGAACTTCTGCTGCCAGGCTTGAAACCATAAAGGATGAGCCCTGGCATGGGGTGAACCAGCACTCCTGGTAGATTTGCTTCAAAGGACGAGCCACGGTGTTTCTGTTAGACTCCCCCAGCCCACCTCAGTGGTGTTTGTCACCTCGGTGCTGATTGTCACCTCAAACCACCCTTCGCGGTGTCTGCAGGGATCATAGAATCACGGAATCACTGAGGCTCATCCAGTCCAGCTGTCAGCCCAACCCCACGGTGTCGGCTGAGCCCTGTCCACAGGTGCCATGGCCACACGGTTATTGAATCTCTCCAGGGATGGGGACTCCATCACTGCCCTGGGCAGCCTCTGCCAGGGCCTGAGAACCCTTTCCGTGAAGGAATATTTCCTAATATTCAGTCTGAAACCCCGTGGTGCAACTTGAGGCCATTTCCTCCAATCCCATCCCTCCTTCCTTGGGAGCTGAGCCCAGCACCCACCTCCCCACAACCTCCTTTCCAGGAGCTGCAGAGAGCCAGGAGGTCTCCCCTCAGCCTCCTCTTCTCCAGCCTAAACAGCCCCAGGGCCCTCAGCCGCTCCCACAACCCCTCTTCTCCAGACCCTTCCCCAGCTCCACTCCTCCGCACGCGCTCCAGCCCCTCCAGGGCCTTCTTGGCCCAACCCTGAGCCCAGGATTGGAGGTGCTGAGTGCAGGGGGACGATCCCTTCTCTGCTCCTGCTGCCACCCCAGGGCTGAACCAAGCCAGGGTGCTGGGGGCCTTCTTGCCCACCTGGGCCACTGCTGCCTCCTCTTCAGCCGTTGGCGACCAACACCCCCAGGGCCTTCTTCTCCAGGGACCTTTCCAGCCCCCCTTCCCCAAGCTTGCAGCGATGGGCCACAGTGGCCCTGGCGTGAAGACTCAGAGCTAAAAGAGGAGAGCGGGGCTGAGATTGTGGGGTCCCATCTGGGGAGGGGGTGGGAGGTGACACTGAGGTGGGAGGAAGGCTCCTTGCTGTCCATGCCTTCTCCTCAAAACCGTGTGGAAGAGTCATATTTGCATTCTGGAAATCTTCCAGCAGATGCTGAGGTGGGGATCCCCACGGAGATCCCACAGGAGGAGGTTGCTGCGGAGAAGCCGGCAGTGCCTGAAATGTCCTTGAAGGCTCCGGAAGAGGGGGACGTGAGAGATTCAGGGAATGGTGGCCAGGATCCAGCAGCAGCCGTTCCCCAAGAGCCGGGCAAGGAGGCGATGCCGGGTGCCTGCAGAGCCACAGCAGAGCCAGGTCCCATGGAGACCTCCTGCACGGGCCGGCCCGCGATGTGCCAGCGAAATGCCACCCGGGAGAAGTTCTACTCCTGCCTCGTGTGCAGGAAGAACTTCCTGCTGAAGATCAACCTTCTCATCCACCAGCGGAGCCACAGCAACTACGTGCCCTACGTCTGCACGCACTGCAACTGCAGCTTCATGTCCAAGAAGAAGATACGGCGTCACCTACGAGCCCGGGCGGCCAAGGGCTTCTGCCAGCCTTCGGAGACGGAGGAGCGCTCCAGCTTGGCTCCGAGCCCCGCTGCCCAGCCCCCAGCCCCATGCAAGCCCAGCCCCAGCCTCTACCCTCTGTCTCCTGGGAAAGTGATGTACAGGTGCAACGAGTGCATGGAGAACTTCTCCACCCTGAGCTTCCTGATCCTGCACCGGCGCCAGCACACCAACCACCTCGTCTGTCCCTGCTGCAACAGGAGCTTCACCTGGGCTTCTGACTTTGTCCGCCACCACCACACCTACACGGGCGAGCGGCCCTACCAGTGCGGCATCTGCCAGAAGACTTTCAAGCGGCACTACCACCTGGTGGTGCACCAGAAGAAGATGCACGTGCGGCAGAACGGGCCCTTCCCCTGCGAGAACCAGCTGCCCGTGCCGGTGAAACCCCTTGAAGCACAGACACAGACGTGGACAGAAGGAAGTGTAGCAGAAGAGGGGGTGGGAAGCCAGAACTTGTCCTCCTAGGGACCGGAGGACGCTGTTGGACCTCCTCTTGCTGTCCTTGACTGTGGGCACCAGCAGATTGGACAAAAGTTGGAGCGTTGGCGGTGTTTCCCGGCTCGTCCCATGGGGACGGAAGGTGCCCAGGGCTGCTGGCGCAGACCTGAAGCGTGTGGACCACTCGTTGTTCCTGAGCTGCAGTTGGGTGGGTGGAGCATCAGGAGTGGGACCAGGTGCTGCTGTGGAGGAGGACTCCTAGAATAATAGAATTGTTTGGTTGGGAAAGATCATTGAGATCATCAAGTCCAACCATCCCTGTTCACTACTAAACCAGATCCCCGAGCTCCTTGTCTGTCTGCCTGTCTTTTAAACCCCTCCAGGGATGGGGACTCCACCAACTCCCTGGGCAGCCTCTGCCAGGGCCTGACCACCCTTTCAGTGATGGAAGGTTTCCTGATGTCCGATCTGAATCCCCCTGGTGCAACTTGAGGCTGTTTCCTCCCATCCCATCCCTCCTTCCTTGGGAGCAGAGCCCAGCACCCACCTCCCCACAACCTCCTTTCCAGGAGCTGCAGAGAGCCAGGAGGTCTCCCCTCAGCCTCCTCTTCTCCAGCCTAAACAGCCCCAGGGCCCTCAGCCGCTCCCACAACCCCTCTTCTCCAGACCCTTCCCCAGCTCCACTCCTCCGCACGCGCTCCAGCCCCTCCAGGGCCTTCTTGGCCCAACCCTGAGCCCAGGATTGGAGGTGCTGAGTGCAGGGGGACGATCCCTTCTCTGCTCCTGCTGCCACCCCAGGGCTGAACCAAGCCAGGGTGCTGGGGGCCTTCTTGCCCACCTGGGCCACTGCTGCCTCCTCTTCAGCCGTTGGCGACCAACACCCCCAGGGCCTTCTTCTCCAGGGACCTTTCCAGCCCCCCTTCCCCAAGCTTGCAGCGATGGGCCACAGTGGCCCTGGCGTGAAGACTCAGAGCTAAAAGAGGAGAGCGGGGCTGAGATTGTGGGGTCCCATCTGGGGAGGGGGTGGGAGGTGACACTGAGGTGGGAGGAAGGCTCCTTGCTGTCCATGCCTTCTCCTCAAAACCGTGTGGAAGAGTCATATTTGCATTCTGGAAATCTTCCAGCAGATGCTGAGGTGGGGATCCCCACGGAGATCCCACAGGAGGAGGTTGCTGCGGAGAAGCCGGCAGTGCCTGAAATGTCCTTGAAGGCTCCGGAAGAGGGGGACGTGAGAGATTCAGGGAATGGTGGCCAGGATCCAGCAGCAGCCGTTCCCCAAGAGCCGGGCAAGGAGGCGATGCCGGGTGCCTGCAGAGCCACAGCAGAGCCAGGTCCCATGGAGACCTCCTGCACGGGCCGGCCCGCGATGTGCCAGCGAAATGCCACCCGGGAGAAGTTCTACTCCTGCCTCGTGTGCAGGAAGAACTTCCTGCTGAAGATCAACCTTCTCATCCACCAGCGGAGCCACAGCAACTACGTGCCCTACGTCTGCACGCACTGCAACTGCAGCTTCATGTCCAAGAAGAAGATACGGCGTCACCTACGAGCCCGGGCGGCCAAGGGCTTCTGCCAGCCTTCGGAGACGGAGGAGCGCTCCAGCTTGGCTCCGAGCCCCGCTGCCCAGCCCCCAGCCCCATGCAAGCCCAGCCCCAGCCTCTACCCTCTGTCTCCTGGGAAAGTGATGTACAGGTGCAACGAGTGCATGGAGAACTTCTCCACCCTGAGCTTCCTGATCCTGCACCGGCGCCAGCACACCAACCACCTCGTCTGTCCCTGCTGCAACAGGAGCTTCACCTGGGCTTCTGACTTTGTCCGCCACCACCACACCTACACGGGCGAGCGGCCCTACCAGTGCGGCATCTGCCAGAAGACTTTCAAGCGGCACTACCACCTGGTGGTGCACCAGAAGAAGATGCACGTGCGGCAGAACGGGCCCTTCCCCTGCGAGAACCAGCTGCCCGTGCCGGTGAAACCCCTTGAAGCACAGACACAGACGTGGACAGAAGGAAGTGTAGCAGAAGAGGGGGTGGGAAGCCAGAACTTGTCCTCCTAGGGACCGGAGGACGCTGTTGGACCTCCTCTTGCTGTCCTTGACTGTGGGCACCAGCAGATTGGACAAAAGTTGGAGCGTTGGCGGTGTTTCCCGGCTCGTCCCATGGGGACGGAAGGTGCCCAGGGCTGCTGGCGCAGACCTGAAGCGTGTGGACCACTCGTTGTTCCTGAGCTGCAGTTGGGTGGGTGGAGCATCAGGAGTGGGACCAGGTGCTGCTGTGGAGGAGGACTCCTAGAATAATAGAATTGTTTGGTTGGGAAAGATCATTGAGATCATCAAGTCCAACCATCCCTGTTCACTACTAAACCAGATCCCCGAGCTCCTTGTCTGTCTGCCTGTCTTTTAAACCCCTCCAGGGATGGGGACTCCACCAACTCCCTGGGCAGCCTCTGCCAGGGCCTGACCACCCTTTCAGTGATGGAAGGTTTCCTGATGTCCGATCTGAATCCCCCTGGTGCAACTTGAGGCTGTTTCCTCCCATCCCATCCCTCCTTCCTTGGGAGCAGAGCCCAGCACCCACCTCCCCACAACCTCCTCTCCAGGAGCTGCAGAGAGCCAGGAGGTCTCCCCTCAGCCTCCTCTTCTCCAGCCTAAACAGCCCCAGGGCCCTCAGCCGCTCCCACAGCCCCTCTTCTCCAGACCCTTCCCCAGCTCCGCTCCCTTCTCCACACGCGCTCCAGCCCCTCCAGGGCCTTCTTGGAGTGAGGGGACCAACCCTGAGCCCAGGATTGGAGGTGCTGAGTGCAGGGGGACCATCCCTTCCCTGCTCCTGCTGCCACCCCAGGGCTGAACCAAGCCAGGGTGCTGGGGGCCTTCTTGCCCACCTGGGCCACTGCTGCCTCCTCTTCATCCTCTGGCGACCAACACCCCCAGGGCCTTCTCCTCCAGGGACCTTTCCAGCCCCTCTTCCCCAAGCCTGGAGCTGCCTGGGGTTGGTGTGGCCCGAGTGCAGGATCTGGCACTTGCTTTTGTTGAACATCATCCCATTGGCCTCAAGCTATGGATCCAGCCTGGCCAGGTCCCTCCTCCCTTTCACAAGCACAATGCTGTGGGAAACGGTGTCCAAGGCTTTGCTAAAGTTCAGGTCCACCACATCCACAGCCTTTCCCTCATCCACTAAGTGCATAATCTTGTCATAGAAGGAGATCAGGTTGGTCAGGCAGGACCTGCCTTGCATAAGCCCATGTTGTCTGGGCCTGATCACTCGGTTGTCCTGTGTGTGCTGTGTGATGGCACTCAAGGTGATCTTCTCCATGACCTTCCCTGGCCCCAAGATCAGACTGACAGGCCTGGGGTTCCCTGGATCTTTCCTCTGGCCCTTCTTGTAAATGGACTTCGCATTGGCCAACCTCCAGTCAAGTGGCACCTTCCCAGTCAGCCAGGACTTCTGGTAGGTGGTGGAAAGATTTGGTGAGCACATGGGTGGATCCCATCTGGCCCTGTAGACTTGTGGATGTCTAATTGGCCAAGTAGGTCTCTAATTGGTTCTTCTTGGATCATGGGAGCTTTGTTCTGCTCCCCATCCCCGTCTTCTGGCCCAGGGGGTTGGGTGGCCAGAGAACGTCTGATCTTACCCATTTTGACCTTACCCATCATGACCTTAATCATCGTGACCTTACAGCTGACCTCACTGGCTCATCCCATTTCTGGAGAGCATCAGGAGATGCTGTAGAAATCAGGATTCTTCCATGGCTGAACATGGCTTCTTCCAGCTCTGGGGGCCCTGCCCTGATTGGTTGCCTAGGGGGAGACCTGTGGCTGGGTGGGGGTACCAGGAATGGTGGTGGTGGTCTTCCCGGTGAGATGTGGTTACGAGGAATGCTGGTGGAGGTTCTTCCACTGGAATATGGGGTACTGGGAATACTGGTGGGGTCATCCCATTTGGATGCAGTGGCAGAGTGAGGATGGAGGATGACTTGGGGGGCTCACCTGTTGCTGGGGGTTGGAGGGCTGGAATACAGTGCAGGACCCACGGTCCCAGTGTGAGGGCGGGATGGGATGGGGATGGAGGTGATGGGAATGGGACAAGGATGGGATGGGAATGGAGAGTGGGATGGGGACTGGGATCATGGAATTGCGGAAGGTTTTGGGTTGGAAGGGACCTCAAAGCCCATCCAGTTCCAACCACCCTGCTATGGGCAGGGACACCTCCCACTGGATCAGGGGGCTCCAAGCCCCATCCAACCTGGCCTTGGACACCTCCAGGGATGGGGCAGCCACCACTGCTCTTGGCAACCTGGGCCAGGGCCTCTCCACCCTCACAGGAGAACATTTCTTCCTGATGTCCAATGTAAATCTTCCCCCTTCCAAACTAACGCAGTTCCCCTGTTCCTATCAGTTGGATGGGGATGGAGATGGGGCTGGGATGGGGTTTGGAATGGGGACAGAGATGAGTAGGGGAATGGGGATGGGATGGGGTGGGGTAGTGTGGGATGGGGCAGTGTGGGGTGGGATGGGGCAGTGTGGGTGGGGTGTGAGCAGGGGTGGGGGGGGCCGGGCTGTCTCCGCACCGGGGGTTCCGGTGGGGGCGGGGCGGCGCTCGGTACCGCCAGGGGGCGCGGGGCGGCGGCAGCGCGAGACCATGGCCCGGTGGGGGCCGCGGGTACGCGGGGGGGGGGGGGTGGCCGGGACCGGCACCCGCACCGGCACCGGGCTGAACCGATGGGGAGGGCGCCGGGGCCGGGGGGAGGAGTGGGGGTGCCGGTACCGGATCTGGAGGGGTAGGGGGGAGATTGGCGGGGGGGGCACCGGTACCGGGACAGGAGGGGCTGGGGGAGCGGGGGCGGGTATCGGGTCTGAAAGGTGGGGAGGGCACTGGTACCAGGTCTGGGTCTGGGGGAGCAGTGAGAGGCGCGGGGGGAGCAATGATACCAGGTCTGGAGCCGCTGGGGAGATGTGGGGGGGGCACCGGTACCGGTCCGGAGCCCCAGTGAGGGGCAAGGGGTGGGGGGATGCTTGGAACCAGTGTGGGGTGTGATGGGCGGGGGGGGGGGGGTCAGACCCACAGGTACCCCACACCTCCCCCTCCCCGTCACCCCCTGTTTCTGCCCCCCCCAGCAGGAGCCCGAGTGGACGGCCGAGGCCTGGCAGCCCCCCCTGCCCCAGCCCCCCGTTCCCGAGGGCGAGAAGGCGGCGTCGGCCGTGCCCGAGATCTCGCTCTGGACCGTGGTGGCGGCCGTGCAGGCGGTGGAGAGGAAGGTGGAGACGCAGGCCTTGAGGCTGCTGAGTCTGGAAGGCCGAGCCGAGTCGGCCGAGAAGAAGGTGACGGGGCTGGAAAAGGCCGTGAGGGACTTTGGGAACCGGCTGGAGCGCAAGTGGAATGCCCTGGCCGCGCTGGTGCAGGAGAACACGCGCAGGCTGGAGCACGTCGAGCGGCAGCTCCAGCAACGCAGCTGCTGCTGGGCCCCCCGGCCCGGCCCCGGTCCCGGCGGTGATGAGCCCAAGGTAACGGGGATGGGGCCTGGGTAACCGGGATGAACCTCACGTAATGCGGATGTGACCTGGGTAGTGGGAATGGGGCTTTGGGAATGGGGCTGGGGCCCGTGGTAATGGGGAAGAGCCCCACAGTAACTGGGATGAATATTGGGTAATGGGGATGGGCCCCATGGGAAACTGGGACGGGCCCTGGATACCGAGGAAGAGCCCCCCGGTAACTGGGATGGGCCCTGGGTAACAGCGATGGGCCCCATGGTAAACTGGTACAGCCCTGGGTAACGGGGAAGAGCCCCACAGTAACTGGGATGAGTATTGGGGATGGGCCCTGGGTAACGAGGAAGAGCCCTATGGTAACTGGGACGGGCCCTGGGTAAAAGGAATAGGCCTCATGGTAACTGGGATGAGGCCTGGGTAACGGGAATGGGCCCCATGGGAAACTGAGACGGGCCCCATGGTAACGAGGATGGAGTCCTGTGTAGTGGGATGAGCTCCATGGTAACGGAGATGAGCCCACGGTTAGTGGAGATGGGCCCCAGGTAATGGGAGCCACGTGGTAACGGGAACGAGCCCAGGGTAACAGGAATAGGAGCTGGGTAACAGGGATGTGCCCTGTGGTAATGGGGACAAGCCCTGGGTAATGGGAATGAGGCCAAGGTAATGTGGATGAGCCCCAGAGTAACAAGGACGAGCCCAAGCTGATGGGGATGGGACCTGGGTAATGGGGATGAGCCTACGGTAACGGGGTTGTGCCCCATGGTAATGGGGATGGGTCCGTGGTGATGAGGACAAGCCTGAGGTGATCAGGAATGAGCCCCACCCTGCAGGGATTGGGCCAAGGTACCAGGGATGTGCCCAAGGTAACGGGGATGTGCCTAAGGTGGGGCCAAGGCTCTGCTAACAGGGATGTGCCCAAGGGAACAAGGATGAGCCCAAAGAAATGGGGTCAAGCCCCAGCTGACAGGACGTGCCCAAGGTGACAGGGATGGTCTCAAGGTGATGGCAATGGCCCAGAGTAAGAGGGATGAGCCCCAGCAAACAGGGATGTGCCCAAGGTGATGGAGATGTGCCTCGGGTGACCGTGTGGCTGGTGAGATGTGGCGCTGGCTCTCGTGGGGACAGCATGGATATGACCTCTCCGGGGCTCCACCTCTACACCAAGGCAGCAGTAGGAGACTTCCCTCTCTTCTCTGTCCTCAGTAAAAAGGGGGAGCAGAACAACCCCCCCTGAGCATTTTCAGCCCTGTTGGGTCCTATGGGTCACCTCACTGGTGGGACGGTGCCTTCCCACCTGTCGTGCTCCCACTTGAGGGGGTCCCTGCACACCGGGATGCTTCAAGCTGCCAGTGTGGACCAAGGGAATGAGAACCTGTCCTGGTGGTGGGTAGGAAGAAACAACTGAGCCACGCTCTGCCATCCTGGAATTGTTCCCTGGGTTCAGGCTGTGAGGTGGTTCCTTTCTGTAGGAGCTCTGGCCCTGCACTGCCCCACAGTTGGTGTTCCCCGGGGAGTGGTGGGGACTGCGAGGGATGGATGGATGAGGTTGGGAAGCACAAGGTGGGGCCTCCTGTGGTTTCAGGTGCCAGCAGCATGCGAGGATGACGCGGCCAGTTTGCCAGAGCCAGAGTGGGGGAGCTCGGACAGCCGGCAGAAGGAGCTCTACAGGATGGCCATGAAGGGGAATTATGAGGCTGTGGTCTCCCTTGGTGAGGACTGGTCTCTGCTCACGTGTGACATTCCGTAAAGGCTGAGGGACGATGGGATTGGGAGGAGAACTGAAGAGAAGGACTTGGGGTGCTGGGGGTGAGAAGCTCCCCAAGAGCCACCAACGAGCGCTCCCAGTCCAGAAACCCCCGATGTCCTGGGCTGGATCCAAAGAGTGGGACCAGCAGGGCCAGGGAGGGGATTCTGCCCCTCTACTCCACTCTGGGGAGACCCCACCTGGAGTCCTGTGTCCAGGGCTGGAATCTCCACCAGCAGAAGGAGATGGAGCTGTTGGAGTGGGGCCAGAGGAGGCCCCGGAGATGATGGGAGGGCTGGAGAACCTCTGGTGTGAGGCCAGGCTGGGAGACTAGGGGTTGTTCAGCCTGGAGAGGAGAAGGCTCTGGGGAGACCTTAGAGCAGTTTCCAGTGCTGAAAGGGGCTCCAGGAAAGCTGGGGAGGGGCTTTTTATCAGGGGGTGCGGGGATAGGATGAGGAGAAACGTTTTGAAGCTGAAAGAGGAGAGATTGAGATGAGATCTTGGGGAGAAAAGTCCTCCTGTGAGCGTGGGGAGGCCCTGGCCCAGGTTGCCCACAGCAGTGGTGGCTGCCCCATCCCTGGAGGTGTTGAAGGCCAGGTTGGATGGGGCTTTGAGGCCCCTGATCCAGTGGGAGATGTCCCTGCCTATGGCAGGGGGTGGAACTGGATGGGCTTTGAAGTCCCTTCCAACCCAACCCATTCCCTGGTTCCATAACTTGCTCCAGACAGTCCTGAATTTGAGCCTGAGTTATTATTGGCTGAAATTCCAAAGGCTGATGAGTTTCCAGCAGCCGCTTCTTCCTGGGATGACTGAAGCCATTTGCCTGGTTTGGCTGCCACCACCCTGCTTGCTCTGATGGTCCTGGGAGCCCAGGACCCCTCCAGGGGTGTGCAAGAGCAGCTCTTTATGGAGGGGAACTGGTGCCAGTCCCCAGTGTCACCAGTTTACACCACTTCCACCTTCCCAGGTCACGGAGATGCCAGCTCCAAACCAGCTCCGCTGCCGCCGGCCGAGGATGGGGAGGATTCAGGTGGGAGGTCCCAGGTGCTGCCGGAGACGGGAGCGGTGTTGGAGCACCTTGGTGAGTCTCAAGGAAGGCTGAGGACAAGCACTGGGCTGGCCATGATCTATACTGGGTGTCCTGCTTATTCCATGATTAATTGCTGTCTCTCAGTAGGTGAGAAGATTGTGATCAAGACCGAAGAGCAGCAGCCCCAGGAGGAAGGATCCGAAATCCTGGCTCTGCCGCAGGCGCCCTCGATGAGACTGGAAGAGGAGGTTCCCCTGAGCCAGGAGCAGCCAGCACCCTGGGAGAGCCACGCAGCCTTGGATGAGCAGAAGGCAGCAGGAGAAGGCTTGGTGGAGTTCTGCAAGCACGGGGCTGCCCAGCCCGAATTCAAGACCGTGGTGGTGCCGGTGGAAGCTCACCCTGCGCCGGGTTTGCCTTTCCCAGCAGAGCACGTGCTCGGCGTTGGGACTGACCAACCGTTCGCCGTGCCGCTGGGAGAAGACCCCACCTCAGAGATGGCCTCGTCACAGCCCGCCTCGGAGCAGTATCCCCCCTGCGCCCCTGTGGGGGAAGAGCCCCGCGCGCTCCCGCTGGGCTGGAAGAGCGTCCGGCTGAAACGCAACCTCCTGGCACGGCAGCAGAGCCAGGTGAGGAAGAACAGCGGCTCCTTCATCTGCACGGCCTGCGGGAAGAGCCTGGCCCACCACGCGGCGCTGCTGCGGCACGAGCGCCTGCACACGGGCGAGCGGCCCTTCCAGTGCCCGGCCTGCGGGAAGAGCTTCAACGAGAAGTCCAACCTCAACAAGCACTACCGCATCCACACCGGGGAGCGGCCCTACCGCTGCTCCGCCTGCGGCAAGGGCTTCATCCAGAAGCACCACCTCCAGAAGCACCAGCGCATCCACGGGGGGCAGCTGCGGGGGGCCTGGACGGGCCGACCCGCTCGGGCCAGCGCCGCCGGCGAGCGGCTCTACCGCTGCATCGAGTGTACCGAGAGCTTCCCGCAGAAGGCGTCGCTGGAGGAGCACCAGCGCCGGCACACGCAGCAACGGCCCTTCCAGTGCAACGGCTGCAGCAAGAGCTTCCGGCACCGGCAGTCTCTGAACCACCACCAGAAGATCCACGCCGTCGCCAGCTCCGCCGCCGGCTTGCCCGGCCAGCCGGAAACCAGGCCCTGCAAGGCTTTGACCCAGGATAATCCATAGCAGGGGAGCTGGAGAAGGCAAGGGCCAGCGGTTCTCCCAGGCTTTCGCAGCAGCCTGTGACACCGTGACATGCTGGGACACGCCGGGACACCCCGGGCAGCTGGTGCTGCACGGCCATGGTATTTGGAGCATCACCACGGGGCTGTTGGCGACACCGTGGGACTCTTGTAACGCAGTGGGGTTGTCTGTGGCACCGTGGAGCTCACGGCACCACCACGGGGCTGTTGGCAACACCATGGGGCATGTGGCACCACCATGGGGCTGTTGGTAATGCCATGGGGTTCGTGACACTGCTGTGGAACTCTTGGCAACGCCATGGGGCTGTTGACAATGCCATGGGGTTTGTGGCACCACCACGGGGCTATCATGGCACCACCACAGGGCTGTTGGCAATGCCATGGGGCTCTCGGCAACTCTGTAGAGCTGTTGGCAACACCATGGGGCTTGTGGCACCACTGTGGAGCTCTGGACCACCTGGATGTCTGGGAGAGGAGGACGGAAGCCAACGGATGTGCCGCTCAAGCAGGGACCAGGGTGGCCCAGGAGGCAGCCGAGGAGGTTCTGTGGCTGGGGCCGAGCCAGATTGTGCCACGGCCCCTTGGAAGGGGAATCTGGCTGAGGAGCAGCTGCGGCGGAGCCGGGCCTGGGGCGCTTGAACTCAGGGTTAACCAACCACCAGCGTGGAGAGCGGTCGGGGGCCGGGGCAGGGGCTGTTGTTGGGGCTGGGGCAGCAGCCGGGACCATCAGAAGAGACTCAGATAAAAGACTGGGCTGACATGGTGTCCCTGTCGCGCTCTGGGGCGCTGGCGAGGGGTGCTGGCATCGCGGCACCCTGAGCCACCACCGACGCCTCTGCCGTGGGTGTGGTGAGGTGGGCAGCACCATGTCCTCGGTGTCACCCACTGCTCGTGGTGGCACGGGGACCTTGGCTCTTGGGGGTGGAAGAGCCTGGCTCTCGCTTCAGCCTGGCTTGGGGGCAGCAGGCACCCTGGGAATGCCTACCCGGCCATGAGGAGACATCATGGATCCATGGGATGGGTTGGAAGGGACCTCAAAGCCCATTCAGCTCCAACCACCCTGCCATGGGCAAGGACACTTCCCACTGGATCAGGGGCTCAAAGCCCCATCCAAACTGGCCTTGAACACCTCCAGGCATGGGATCTGGGGGTTATGGTTGATACCAAGTTAGAACCATGGAACCATCGAATGGTTTGGGTTGGAAGGGACTTCAAAGCCCATCCAGTTCCAACCACCCTGCCATGGGCATGGACACCTCCCACTGGATCAGGGGACTCCAAGCCCCATCCAACCTGGCCTTCAACACCTCCAGGGATGGGGCAGCCACCACTTCCCTGGACAACCTGGGCCAGGGCCTCCCCACCCTCATTGTGAAGAATTCCTTCCCAGTGTCCAATCTCAATCTCCCTCCTTCCAGTTTAAAGCCGTTCCCCCTTGTCCTGTCACTACAGACCCTTGGAAAAAGCCCCTCCCCAGCTTTCCTGGAGCCCCTTTCCCTACTGGAAGCTGCTCTAAGGTCTCCCCAGAGCCTTCTCCTGTCCAGGCTGAACAACCTCAACTCTCCCAGCCTGGCCTCACACCAGAGGTTCTCCAGCCCTCCCATCATCTCCATGGCCTCCTCTGCACCTGCCCCAACAGTTCCATCTCCTTCTGCTGTTGGGGAGCTGCCCCATGGCAATGCAGAGGTGTCCCGTGGCAATGGGGAGGTGCCCACAGGAACCAAGCTAGGATTCACCCCACGGGAATGTGGAGCTGCTCCCTGGCAGTGCAGAGCTGTCCTTTAGGAATGTGGGCGTGACCTCACAGGAGCCACCCCACGGCAACCTGGAGCTGCTCCCCGGCAATGTGGAGCTGCTTGATGGGGATGCAGAGCTGTTCCCGGGCAATATGGAGGTTCCTGTTGATGGGAATGCGGAGCTGCCCTGTAGAGATGTTGGGAGTTAACCCACAGGAACACGGAGCTGCCCTATAGGGACGTAGGAGCTTTCCCACAGGAAGGCTGAGCTGCCGTTTAGATCCCCTCTCTGCAGGATCCAGACCCCGGGGCACTTCCCTGGCAGTGCCAAGGGTGGGGTGGCAGGACAAGGACCCCTCCTGCCTACAGCCCAGCCCGTGGTGATCAGGGTCACTCCATCACACCCCCAGCCTCTCCTCTCCCTCAGCAGCTCGGCCTCTGGGCCAAGGGCTCCCTATGGAAACCCCCATGGTGGGGCTGGGCTGGTGCTGAGCAGTGTGAGACCCCCGGGCTCGGGATGTCACACTGTGTGTGTCCACACGGTAGCTCCGTGGGACGCAGCACCCCACATCCCCTGGTGGAACCGCCCTGGCCCTGGCGCACTCATGTCCCAGGGTGCAACCTGGGGACACCCAGGGTGACAGGGATGCACCAGGACACCGCTACTGGGCTCTGCCTTCATGCCACCATGGGCTGAGGTGGTGGTGGCCAGGAAGGTTGAGGGCACCCACTGTGGCTTTGGTGGCCAAGTCAAGCATGGGCAAGACTGGGATGTACTGGGCAGTGTCCAGCAAGGCCTGGGATGGCAGCAAAGGGCCAGAACATCCCCCTGCCCAGCCCAGAGGAGGTTTAGGGGCTCCTCAGTGATGGGAGGGAGCACAGAGGCTGGGCCCAGGCTCTCCTGGAAGATGTGGTGTGATGGTCCAGCTGCTCCAAGCTCCTGGAGCTCCCTTTGCCCTCCCAGCCTGGCTGCAAGGGTGGATGAGAGTCATAGAATCATGGAATGCCCTGAGTTGGAAGGGACCCACAAGGACCATCGAGTCCAACTCCTGTCCCTACACCGGACAACCTCAACATTCACTCCGTGGGGCTGAAGGCCTTGGCCAAAGGCTTCTGGAATCTTCTCAGGCTAGGACTGCTTCCCTGAGGAGCTGTTCCAGTGCTCCACCACCCTCTGGGGGAAGAACCTTCTCCTGATGGCCAACCCAACCCTCCCCTGGCCCATCTTCCTGTCATTCCCTCTAGCCCCGTGCCTTCCCCACACGCTCACCCTTGGGATGCTCCCTGGGTCTTGCCCGACTGTCGCACACAGAAGGGGGGATGGAGCTGCCAGCAATGACCCCAACAGGGCCCTCCAGGCCGGAGCTCTGCATGGGGTGTTGGGTTGCCAGCTCAGCACCCCCAAAATCCAGGCAGACGTACAGACAAATACTTTATTGATTCCGTAGCCTGAGAAAGAGATGTGGGAATTCATGGAAAATGCTGGTCCCAGCCACAACAGCTTCCTAAGAAGTGCCCCTGGCAGGGAGGTCGGCCCCTCCGCACCACCCACCACGGCCCTGGAGGTGTTGCCCACCAGCAACACCATCCCACCAGTGGACTCACCATCTCCTGTATCACTGGGATCAACTGGGGGACACTGGGATCTCTGGCCAGGAAGGGATAACCAGCTTGGTCACTACAGCTCGCGCTGGAGCACAGCTCGCTGCCAGACCCACCTTAGGGCTGGGCAGGGGGCAGCGCCGTTCCCTCTGGGGACACGGTGCCCACCCCTCACTGCCACTGCCACCCCCTGCAGTCCAGGCACTCTCTGCCATCCCAGCAGGAACTGAACGAGAAACCAGCCCAGAGCAGCAGTGGAACGTCCCCAAGGGGCAGCTCCACCACCGCTGCCCGTCCCACGGGGAGGCAGCCGAGGGTTCCACCAGGACACAAAGGGTGCTGCCTCCCCCGCCAACCCCCCCCCCCCCCCCCCCTCGCAGCCCCTCGGGCCTCCCTGGCCAGGCATGAAAATTCCAAAAGCAAACTGGTTCCCCCCGCCCCGTTCCCTGCCCGGAGAGGGACAAGAACTCAGTGATGTCAAAGAACTACATCAAACAATGAGGAAAAAAAAACACACCTGGAAAACTACACTCCGAGTGGCAGCAGCAGTGTTTGCTCTGCACGGCGATGCCACCACCACCCAATTCCTCTCTCCGTGCACAGTTTCTGCTTCCTGGCGGCGCAGGTGATGGTGAGGGATTCTAGAGCCACGCCAGGTCTGGCTTTCATCGCTTCCCGGGCTCCCAGCTGCCTCTGGACAGGTCCCACTGCACCAACATTTGAGGTATTCAGCAGGACTGGTCTTCCAGAGGATTCATTCCGGTGGGATTTGGCAATTTTGCACACAACTAATGACAACCTGGAGTTTGGAGAGCGGGGGCTCCTCCTGCGGCAGCGCCGAGCGGAGGGGGCTGTTCCCGTGCTCCTGAGCCCCTGGGAGGGGGATCCTGGGCTGCTGCTGCAGCACACGGGTCATCTTCTTCGGGAAGAACTTCCAAAGCGAGTCTCCATCTGCACAGGGTGGTCCTGAGGGAATTCATCCAGGTGGGTGTTTCTGGCTCTCACGGGGTCGCCTCGCTGGAGGAAGGGATGACCACCACGACCTCAGCACCCTCGCAAGCAGGAAGGATCATGGGTTTTGTTTGTTCTACATCATCTTCCAGTGCCTCCTCGGGTGGTTCCAGCCCGATGGAGGGGTCAGCAGGTCTCCTCACAAGGGTGGGTTATCAGACAAGCATGGCCAGGATGTGGTGGGCTCCTTGGAGATGCCACACTCTCTTCATCCAGTGTTTTGGTCAGAAAACTTGTTCAGTGAAGCAAAGAGCTCTGTGAGAACCCCACCTGGCTTGGCTCCCTTCTCTCTGTCCTCTTCACCGCACACCTGCATTTCCAAAGGTGAGGGATCACCTCCAGCAGCAAATACCAGGTGAGCTCAGCTGTGGTTTGATGTTTCTCTCGCTGAGACTGAACCTGCTCATCCCCCGGGAGGGTCCGTTTGGAAAAATATTGTGCACAAGTCAGAGAACACGAGAATCCGAGGAATGGAAAAGCATTTTTGGATCACTGGAGGCTTCTCCGTTTTGCTCTCCATGGTGACAGCCAAGCTTTGGATTCCTTCTACAGTTGAGGAAAGCTCCTAAAACGCAGATGGTTCAGAACTCCAGGTGCCCCACCACGTGTGAAATCAACACTCGCAGTTCCTCTCCAGCGACACAAGCAGTTGGGTCCCTCCTGCTGTCATTTCTCCGTCTTCCACGAAACAGCCGCCCTGTTTCCCAATAAAACCACGGGCTGGATCCCGCTGGAGCCGTGGACGCGGCAGTTCTTCACCAACGACCTGAGTTCTGCAGGAATGACCGGGAGAACGTTTGCTGGACCAACTCTCGCTGTGGTGGCCGCAGGTCTAAGGTTCCTCTGGGGTGCTTGGGCTGGCGAGCGCGGGGCACTCCTGCCCGCCGGCACCTCCGGGGCTCCTGGTGGCTGCGGCGGCGGCTGTTGGAGGGCAGCCAGGGCTTTCTGGCGGTCGTGTATCTTCTCGTGGCGCGAGAGGTGGGTCCTGCGGGTGAAGGACTTCTTGCAGGCGCTGCAGCAGTAGGGCCTGTCCCGCGCGTGCGTCTGCAGGTGCCGCTGGAGGGAAAAGGAGCACGAGAGCATCTTTTTGCAATAATTGCATTTCACCATGGACCTCCTCCGAGACTTCGGGCTCGGCACTTGAGGGAAACAAGTGCTGGGAACGCTCCCTCGGTCCGGCTCTTCCTTGGGCTGGCCCAGCCAGGACCCCCCGGCACACGTCCCGTTGCCCAAGCCGTGGGCACCTCCGCAGAATTCCCCGCAGAGCCTCCTCCTCGGTCGGATCCTCAGGTCCGGGTGGACGTTCCCCCAAACCTTGGCTCCAAAGGCCCTGTCTTTTATGTGGATGCTCTGGTGAAGGTCCAAGTGGCGTTTGTCGGCGAAGCTGATCTCGCAGACGGCGCACTCGTAGGGTCCCTCCTTGGCGTGGCTCCTCTGGTGGATGATGAGGTTGATCTTCAAGCGGAAGCGCTTCCCGCACTCGGTGCAGGGATGAGACCACTCGCGCACATAGCCGCGCCGGCAGTTGCCCATCAACAAGCTGCTGCTCTCACATCTGCTCGGCTTCTTCTTGCTCTTGGCCTTGCCCGGCTCACTTTTGGGGCACTTCTGGATATCCAGGCTGGGAGAGGCTGCAGCAGCCTCTTCCAACGCTTCGGGTTCCTCTTCTTTCACCTTAACGTTCGCAGGAGGAGAAGGCCCTTCATGTGGTGTTTCATTTCCTGATAAAAAGGCTTCCTCTGAAAAGGAACAACACAAGCATTGGTCATAAAACCATGGAATCATGGAATGCGTAGGGTTGGAAGAGACTTAAAGCTCATCCAGTTCCAACCCCCCTGCAATGGGCAGGGACACCTCCCACTGGATCAGGGGGATCAAAGCCCCATCCAACCTGGCCTTCAACACTTCCAGGGATGGGGCAACCACCACTGCTCTGGGCAACCTGGGCCAGGGCCTCCCCACTCTCATGGTGAAGAATTTCTTCCTAATGTCCAATCTCAATCTTCCCCCTTCCAGTTTAAAGCCATTTCCCCTCATCCTGACGCTCCAGACCCTTGGAAAAAGTCACTCCCCAGCTTTCCTGGAGCCCCTTCAGGTAGTAAAAGACCATTATGAGGTCCCCTAGAGCCTCCTCTTCTCCAGGCTGAACAACCCCAGCTCTCCCAGATTGGCTTCACACCAGAGGTTCTCCAGCCCTCCCGTCATCTCCATGGCCTCCTCTGGCCCTGCTCCAACAGCTCCATCTCCTTCTGCTGGTGGAGATTCCAGCCCTGGACACAGGACTCCAGGTGGGGTCTCCCCAGAGCGGAGCAGAGGGGCAGAATCCCCTCCCTGGCCCTGCTGGTCCCACTCTTTGGATCCAGTCCTGGACACGGGGGGGGTTTCCGGGCTGGGAGTGAATGCTGTTGGCTCATTGGTGCTCCCAGGACACAGCCAGGTTGGAGATGAGTCCCAAAGGACTGAGCAGGTTTATAGCAATAAAGGAGCTATGGACAAATCTGAGAACGCAGCTTGGAAAGGTGTGGGTGCCACTTCAGTGTCCGGCCCACATGCCCTGAGCAACACAACGCTCTCTTAGGTTACAGATCTCTTGCTTCTAGGAAGAACCAGGCTGGAACCAGGATTCCTTAATGTGCACACCATTCTCTGGCCCTAGTTTGCACAACTCCACCATGCTCTGTCAAACACAGACCTGCAAATCTGCTCCCCAATGCCCCACTTGCATCCTGTTTATCAGCGCAAACTTATCTCCGGTGTCCTTCAGCTACAACACTGGAGAAGAGAAGGCTCTGGGAGACCTTAGAGCACCTTCCAGTGCTGAAAGGTGCTACGGGACAGCCAGGGAGGGGCTCTTGAACAGGGATTACAGGGATAGGATGAAGGGAATGGTTTGAAGCTGAAAGAGGGGAGACTGAAGTGAGATCTTGGTGAGAAATGTTTTGCTGTGAGGGTGGGGAGGCCCTGGCCCAGGTTGCCCAGAGCAGTGGTGGCTGCCCCATCCCTGGAGGTGTTGAAGGCCAGGTTGGATGGGGCTTAGAGCCCCCGATCCAGTGGGAGGTGTCCCTGCCCATGGCAAGGGGTGGAATTAGATGGGCTTTGAGGTCCCTTCCAACCCAACCCATCCCATGACTCCATGATTCTTACATGCCATCAACCAGAACCCCCAGATCCAATCCCTGGAGGTGTTCAAGGCTGGGTTTGATGAAGATTTGAGCCCCCTGGATCCAGTGGGAAGTGTCCCTGCCTGGGACAGGCGGTTGGAACTGGATGGGCTTTAAGTCTCTTCCAACCCAATTCATCCCAGGATTCTATGATTTCCTCACATCAAATACCAAAATTTACCACCTCAGGGTGGCCTCGCGAATGAATCCACCTCTAGAACAGCGACACCAACAACGGCCACCAGGTGTAGCAAGGAAAAAGATCACTGAAGAGGGAGGATCTGCAGTACTTCAGCCTCTCCAAGTCCATTCAGCCTGGGCCTGCCAGCAAATGCCAAACGCCGCGGCCAAAGCGGCTCCTGTGAGGGCTGTGGAGAACCCTCCAGGCCATTCACTCAGCGCACGCGATGCCCACAACTCGTGTCAGAACAGGCTCTGAGCCACTGGCAGAGGGAAATGCTCTGCATCCTTGCTTGGGAAAGCTTCAGGACCAGAACAGAGGGTATTTGCAGACGCCCACTCTCTGCTTCCGACACCTCCTGCTCTGGAGAAGAGGGTGGTGTCACGGGAAGCACGAGGTAATCGAGCTGGAGGAAGGAACTGTGCTGCTGCCACCAGCTCTGCTCAGCTTAGAACCCAACCTGGACAGCTGTTCTTTTCACAGAGGTGACAGACTCATGGAATGGTTTGGGTTGAAAGGAACCTCAAAGCCCATCCAGTCCCAATCCCCTGCCATGGGCAGGGACACCTCCCACTGGATCAGGGGGCTCCAAGCCCCATCCAGCCTGGCCTTCAACACCCCCAAGGATGGGGCAGCCACCACTGCTCTGGGCAACCTGGGCCAGGGCCTCAACACCCTCACAGGAGAACATTTCTCCCTAAGATCTAGAGCTGAAACCCCCAGCGCCAGCCCCCTCACTTCCTCGGTGATAAAAGAGAGGCCTCAAACTTCCTTTTCCTTCCCCATTTTGAGCACATGACAAGCTGGGAGCTGCTTCCTGCCCGCTGGGCCCTGTGTCTCCCCTGCACAGGGCTCCTCACCAGTGCTGGAGCCCTCCACATCCTCTTCCATCTCTGTCCCAGGCTGACCCTCCCTGCGCAGCTTCTCATCCCCTCCACTCAGGGGCATCACATTCATCACCAGGATGGGGAGTCCTGCTCGCGAAGAAAAGAAGAGCGATTTTGAACAGCTCAAATCTTCCTGTGATGGAAATGAGGAGCGTGCAGAAGAGCTACAGAAAGCTGTGGCTCAAGAACAAGTTGTGCCAGGAGAGGGTCAGACTGGATATCGAGAAGAACTTCTTCACCAAAAGTGTTGTCAAGCACTGGCAGAAGCTGCCCAGGGCGGTGGAGGAGTCCCAATCCCTCAAGAGACTTGAAAGCTGTGTGGATGTTGTGCTTAGGTACACGTGGTGGAGTTGGCAGTGTGAGGTTTATGGTTGGACTTGATCTTAAAAAGAACTTTTCCAAACTAAATGATTCTATGGAAAGCATGAGGGGTGTTGGAAGGACCTGGAGTGAAGCTGCACACAAGGACCAAACGCAGAGGAAGTGGTGGGAGGAAAGACACCAAGAGTGACTGAAGGCACTTGGTCTGTGCAGCTGGAGAAGAGGAGACTGAGGGGGACCTCATGGTGGTCTCCAGGTTCCTCAGCAGGGGAGGAGGAGGAGCAGGCGCTGAGCTCTTCTCTCTGGTGACCAAGGACAGGAGCCCAGGGAATGGCAGGAAGATGGGCCAGGGGAGGGTTGGGTTGGACACCAGGAGAAGGTTCTTCCCCCAGAGCAGGGAAGCAGTCCCAGCCTAAGAAGATTCCAGAAGCCTTTGGCCAAGGCCCTCAGCCCCACGGGGTGAATGTTGGGGTTGTTCTATGCAGGGACAAGAGTTGGACTCGATGGGTCTTGTGGGGCCCTTCCAACCCAGGTGATTCTATAATTCTGAGATGCCACGAGCTGACACCTCTTCAGAGCAACCTCATCCCTCCTAAAGCCTCCACAGGGTGTATTCTCACATTTCCTTCTGTTCAGGCCCTTCAACCCCTTCCATTTTTCCTGGCAGCACCTCGAGAACACACCCCAAGACTTCTGCTTTTCCCTGCTGATGTTCCTTTTGAGCTCGGTGTCGCACCTTGCCTTCTCCCAGAGACCTGAGAGACCTGGGACAGGAACGGCCCAGGCTGAGCCCTCCTGGCAGCCAGGTAACTCACCTGTGTCAGCTCCCATGGGGACTTTAGCCCCTCCCAAAGTCTCTTCCCTCTGGTCCATCTCTCCTGGTGTCTGTGGAGGCTCTGAACCGCTTGGGATGCTGCTCTGAGGAGGCTCCTGATGGACTTGGACACCGAGCTCTTCATTCCTTTCCATCTGGGACAGGATGTCAGGTGTGGCCACAGTGGAGTCTGCTCATGGGACAGAGGAGCAGAAGACTGGGTTTTGGTATGAACCAGGTGCAGCTTCATTCTGTCAAGCTCTCAACGTGACCCTTCTCTTTCCAAGCCCTGGACTGAGCCTGCCCTGCCTCTCCTCCCCACCAGTGCTCACCTGGCATCTCCTGAGGCTTCCTTAGCTCCCAGCAGGAAGCCTGCAGCAAAGAGCTCTCAATCACAGCTTTACTCACACATTTCCTCTTCTCTTGGCACTCTCATGGGCCTCCTGTCCCGTTCCAGCGCCTCCTACCTTTCTCATCCAGCCTTTGTGCTCTCAAATTGATTTTCCCAACTCTCCCATTCCTTTCCTCAAAGCTCTTCTGACCACTTTTGCTCCCCACAGCACCACCAGAGCTGCTCCAGCCTCCTCGTCCCACTGCAGGTTCCCAAGCTCCTCACTTCCCACCACATCCCTTCTCACCAAGGCAAGCAAGAGTGGCTTTGGAAGCCTTCGGCCTCGCTCACTCAACCAGGTGAAGAAGGATTGCCAAAACAGGACTGGAAAGGGTCACAAGAGGTCTGTCCCACCACTCCAGACTCCATCTCAGCTCCTCCTGACAGCCTTTGTCTGCTTTCCTCCATAGCACTCAACTGACCAAGCATAAATGTTCCTCTTGGAAGAAAGATTCCAGGTGCTCCATGGAGGTTCAGTCAATGCAGCCAAGAGACCCTCAGAGCAGTTCCTTTCTAACTCAGACACTGCTGAGACACATCCTGACAACACTGGGACAGGAGCTGCCACCTCCTCCTGGCACCCACCTGTATCAGCTTCCGTGGGGAATTCATCTTCTCCTGAAGCCTCTTCCACCTGGTCCATCTCTTCTGGTGCCGGTGGGGTTTCCTGGCTGTCTCGGAAGGGTGTCTGTGGGGAATCAGGACCATCTCCGATGGGTGGGGAATCAGGACCATCTCCGATGGGTGTCTCCAGGGAAAGCTGCTCATCTCCAATGAGTGTCTGCAGGGGCTCCTGATGGTCTCGGACATAGAGCTCTTCATCCCTCTCCATCCGGGACAGGATATCAGGCTTGGCCACCGCATAATCTGCTCACGGGGCAGAGGAGCAGAGGACAGCAGGTTTTGTTAGTAACTGGGTGTACCTTCATCCTACCAAACCCCCAGCCTGATCATTCTCTCCCCAAGCCCAGAGCCAGCATGGACAGACAAAAATCCAGGATCTGTGCTCCAACCAGAAGAGCAGGGTGGCTTCCTTGGCCCTGTGGTGGGATCTGTCCATCAGCACAGCTCTGCTCTGCAATGGGGAGGCCCCAACTCGAACACTGGGGACAATTTGGGGCACCACAGGATGAAAAGGACATCACAGTACTGGAGAGTGTCCAGAGGAGGCCACAGAGCTGGGGAAGGGTCTGGAGGAGGAATCATCTGAGGAGAGGCTGAAGGCACTGGGTCTGTTCAGCTGGAGAAGAGGAGGCTGAGGGGGTACCTCCTGGTGGTCTCCAGGTTCCTGAGCAGGGGAGGAGGAGGAGCAGGGGCTGAGCTCTTCTCTCTGGTGAGCAAGGCCAGGAGCCCAGGGATTGGCAGGAAGATGGGCCAGGGGAGGGCTGGGTTGGCCATCAGGAGAAGGTTCTTTCCCCAGGGCAGAGTGTGGTGGAGCCCTGGAACAGCTCCCCAGGGAAGCAGTCCCAGCCTGAGAATATTCCAGAAGCCTTTGGACAAGGCTCTCAGCCCCACGGGGTGAATGTTGGGGTTGTCCTGTGCAAGGACAGGAGTTGGATCGATGGTCCCTGGGGGTCCCTTCCAACTCAGGGCATTCTATGATTCTATGACAGCTGTAGCTGATCTACAAAGAGCATCTAAACAGCAGACCATGAACTAAAATCTCAAAGGAGATAGAAAAGCTTTGTCTTTATTTAATATTTCCTCCCATTCCAACTTTAGCAGTGGTTTGAGGAGCAGTTCTGAGCTATCGCTCTGAAAAAGGACACAAAATTTCTGCCCTGTGCAGATGTCAGTGTCAGATGGACCACGAGAGGAGCAGATTTGTTCTGTTTGGTGGGGAATATCCTCCAGCCCAAACCATCCAAGAACACACTGGATGTCCTGAGAAAAGGTAAGCTTAATAAGGTTGGTTCTTCACCAAGGTACATGGAAATATGATAGAATGGGTTGGAAGGGACCTCAAAGCCCATACAGTTCCACACACCCCCCCGCCATGGGCAGGGACACCTCCCACTGGATCAGGGGGCTCCAAGCCCCATCCAACCTGGCCTTGGACACCTCCAGGGATGGGGCAGCCACCACTGCTCTGGGCAACCTGGGCCAGGGCCTCCCCACCCTCACAGGAGAAAATTTCTCCCCAAGATCTCTTCTCAATCTCCCCTCTTTCAGCCTCAAACCATTCCCCCTCATCCAGTCCCTGCACTCCCTGATCAAGAGCCCCTCCCCAGCTTTCCTGGAGGCCCCATCACTTTACATCAGGGCTAAAGAAACAGAGAACAAGGACCTGTTCAAGATGGAGATACCAGACTTCACTAGTTTCTGTGCTGGACCATCAGGAATGGCTCCCTGAGCCCGGAATCCCCACTCATTAGAAACATCTCGCATGGATGTTATTTCTAATTGTATTGTTTGCTACCATAATTAATTACAGAGCTCTCTTCCACAAGTTTTTGCTTTACAAACAGGAAATGAGGGCAAACGGGTGGGACTGACTGCCCAGGAGAGGTTCTGCCTGCTGTGGGCACCAGCTGAGTGGGAAGCAGCTCATCCCACCTGGAAGAGAAGCCCAAGCAGAGGCACAAACGCTGCATCTTACCCAGTGAGATGAGCATCTCGTAGTTCCCCCTCATCACAGCCTTGTACAGATCCTTCTGCCACCACTCCAGCCTCTCCCACTCCTGCTCATTGAAATACACCGAAACATCATCGAAGGTGATGGGGACCTGGAATCACAAACATTACGGGCTCGGTGACCTCGGATGTGGTTGGAGAACTGGGAACCAGGGGTGTGCAGGGAGTGCTCAGCTTCGGATCCAGTGCTCAGGGCAGGCCCGGACCAATCAGGGCTTGTGAGTGGCAAATTCAGGAGTCGCAGGGGCTCAGCAACCTGAGCCCATGGCTACGATCGACCTGACACCTCCCAAACACCCTCACTTCCCAAACCCCCTCACAGCTACGATTGCCCTGGCATTTCCCAAATCCCCTCACAGTTATGACTGCCCTGGCACATCCCAAACATCCTCACAGTCATGATCACCTTCGCACTTCCCAAACCCCCTCACAGCCACAATCACCCTGGCACCTCCCAAACACCCTCACAGCTGTGATCACCCTGGCACTTCCCAAACCCCATCATAGCTACGATCATCCTGGCACCTCCCAAACACCCTCACAGCCATGATCACCCTGGCATTTCCCAAAAACCTTAACAGCAACAATCACACAGGCATTTCTCAAACTCTCTCACAGCTACCATCACCCTGTCACCTCCCCAAAACCCTCACAGCTACAATCGCTCTGGAACTTCCCAAACACCCTCTGCAGCCACAATCATCCTGGCACCTCCCAAACAATCTCACAGCTGTGATCACCCTGGCACTTCCCAAACCCCTCTCTGCAGCCACAGGTGCTTCCAAGACCACTCCAAACACCTTTACCTTGGGGATCTCACCCCGGGAGCTCGGGGGCAGCCGCAGGATCCAGAAGTTCCTGTTCTTCAGGAGGTTCTCCACGTTGTCCAGGCGCTGCTGGAGGTGCCCATAGTTCTGCAGGAGGCTGCCCATGGCACTCAGCTTGGTGCCCAGCTCCCCGACCAGGTTCTCACAGGCCAGGAGCCTCCTTTCCACCCGCTCCGTCCTGCTCTGCAGCTCCTGCAGCTGCTGGGAGTCAGCATGCAGCCCTGCAGCCTGCGGCGCCATGGCCGCCCTGCGCCTGGGGGTGCTCGAGGCCTGGGGGGGGAGGGAAAGAGGGTGGAAGGGGCAGTTTGGGGCCTGGGGTCCTCCCTCAGCACCCCCAGACCCCACATTTCATGGGGACCCGTCAGACCCAGGCTGTCACCGCTCCATGCCCCAGGAACAGCACCCCAAGTGGAACCCCCCGCCCCATATCTCACAAGGATGGCACCCCTGGGGTCCCTCCCATCACCTCAAACTGTCTTCCCTGAGGGACCCCCTCAAAATCCTGAATCAGAACCCCTGAGGGACTCCCCCCCAAAGCCATCTCCCCCAGGAACAGCATCCCCAGGACTCCCTCCATCACCCTGAACAAGCACCCTCTGGGCTCCCCTTTATCACCCCAAACTGACACTCCTGAGATCTGCCCTCCCATCCCCCCAACAGGCACCTTTGAGAAACCTCCCCATCCCCCTGAACTGGCAGCTCTGGGGTCCTCCCTGTCTGCCCCCGAATCAGCATCCCCAGGGATCCCCCATTTCATAACCCAAAGCGACACCTCTGAGGTGCCCCCCTCATTCCCTCAACCAGTAACCCAAAGGGAACCCCAATCCCATTTCCTGCAGGAACAGCACCCTGGGGACCACCCTCACCACTCCAGACCAGTTGCCCCCCTACCCCCTGAACTGGTATCCCTGAGGGACCCCCCAGCCCCATCTCCCTCAGCAACGGCTCCCCCAGAGACCACCCCCATCAACCCCAAACCAGCAACTCTAGGATTCCCTTCATCTCCACAAATTGGTACTTTTGGGGAACCCTTCATTCAACCCAAACTGGCTTCCCTGAAGGACCCCTTAAACCCCATCTCCCCCTGGACTGCCACCCCCAGGCCCCCCCCAGTCACCGTGAACCAGCACCTCTGGGGTTACCTTTCATCACCCTGAATTAGTACCTCAAGGGAACACCCAATTCCCTCAACAGGCACCCCTGAGGGACCCCCTCATCCCCCTGATCTGGTAGCCCTGAGGGACCCCCCAAGCCCCATCTCCCCCTGGACTGGCACCCTCAAGGACCAACCCCAATCACCTCAAACCGACACCCTTGGGTGTTTCCCCTCTAATCCTCCTGAACTAACGCCCCCGGGGTCCCTCTTTATCACCCTGAAACAGCTCCCCTGAAGGACCCCCCAGCCCCTCAACGGCCACCCCGAGGGACCCACCCCAATCACCCCAAACTGGTACCTCTGGTGTTCCCCCTCATCCCCCTGAATCGGCTTCCCTGAGGGACCCCCCAACCCCGTCTCCCGCAGGAACAGCACCGCCGGGGACTCCCCCAATCCCCTCGAACCGGTACCTCTGGGGGTTTTCCCCCCTCATCCCCTGAACTGGTACACCTGAGGGCCCCCCCCAGCCCCTCGAACCCTCCCCAGCCCCATCTCCTGCAGAAACACCCCTGGGAACCCCTAAATCCGCCCGCACAAGCACCCTTGGGGGTCCCTCCCCACCCTCCCAACTGGTACCTCTGAGAGACCGCCTCACCCCCTGAACCCCTGGTCACCCCCCCAGTCCCCCCAAACCAGTACCTCTAGGATTTCGCCCCCCATTCCCTCAGCCTCTGAGGGACCCCCTCACCCCCCTGAACCGGTACCTCTGCCCCCCCATCCCCTCAACCCGCTACCCCTGGGTTCCCCCCTCCTCCCCCCCAATAGAGCCCTCCCCGTCCCCCCAAACCAGCCCCGCTCCCCCAGCTCTCCCCGCAGCCCCCGGCGCTGCCGCTCCCGGCCTTGGAGAGAGCCTCACCTGAGCGGGACCCCGGCGGGACATGGCGGCCTCACCCGGTTACCGGCACCGCGGGCCGCGCCGCCCGCCGGGCCTGGCGGGAGAGACAGAGCGGCCCCTGGCGACCGGGAGGAGCCAAGCCGGGGCCAGAGCGCCCCCCGGCGGCCGGGAGTGGGAACACAGCGCCTCCCGGCGGTCAGGCGTGGGAACACAGCGCCTCCCGGCGATGAGGCGTGGGAACACAGCGCCTCCCGGCGGTCAGGCATGGGAACACAGCGCCTCCCGGCGATGAGGCGTGGGAACACAGCGCCTCCCGGCGGTCAGGAGTGGGA